>JAQQSU010016296.1:0-10972 GCA_028627135.1 Pseudochirops cupreus
AGAGAGACAGAAAGAGGCAGAGAGAGGGAGAGAGAGAGAGAGAGAGGAATCTAGATATTATAAAAGCCCCCAAACAAGGACAAAGGCTAGAGGCCAGTAAACAGAAGACACCAAACCCTATCAAGAAATATGGATGAGAATCACACAAGAGAAAACTCCAAAGAAGAGACCAATTCCACAACAATTGCACACAGAACCTAAGATAAAAAAAGTACCACAGTCACAAAGATTACAAGAATGTTGCTGAGACATTTTAAGTTGTGCCTGACTCTTCATGACCCCATTTTGGGGTTTTCTTGATAGAGATACTGGAGTGGTTTGCCATTTCCTTCTCCAGCTAATTTTATGTGAGGAAACTGAGGCAAACAGGGTTAAGTGACTTGCCACTTGTCACTTGTGACTTGTCACACAGTTAATAAGTGTCTTGAGGATATATTTGAACTTATTCTGGAGTCTTCCTGACTCCAGGCCTGGCATTCTATCCATTGTACTACCTTGCTGCCCCATTACAAGAGTATCTGGAAGAAATGAAGCAAGAGATTTTTGAGAATGGAATTTAAACTAAATGAGAATTATGGAGAATAAAATTGAAAGGAAAATTAGTAGCTTAGAAGAAAAAGTGCTAAACCTAACCCAGTAATGGATTCCTGGAAAATTAAAATGGACCAAACAGAAATCAATGATTTCATGAGACAACAAAAAAATTAGAACAAAATTTTGAAAATTTAAAAACTAGAATACAACTTGATATCTAATATAAAAAAACAACTGACTTGGAAAGCAAGTCAACTTGGCATACAGCATAACTTGCTATTACATTACTGAATTACATGAAAACTAGGACCAAAAAAAAATGCTTGGTTGATATATTTCAAAAAGCACTAAATGAAAATTGACCAGTTCTACCAGAATTAGAAAGTAAAATGAAAATAGAAAGAGTCTACTCATCACTTCCTAAGAGAAATCCCAGGATGAAAACATCAAGAAATGGCATAACTAGAACCCATAAATGAAATATCAAGAATAATAAAAAGAATAATAAATATAAAAGAACAATAAAAGTATAAATAAATAAATAATGTCCTACACCATCAGAAAGAAAGCATCCAGATACCAAGGAATTCTAGTCCAGATCACACTATACCTGGTCTCTGTTACTTAAAGGAAAGAATATTTGATAATAAAATGTTTCAAAAGGCAAATGATAAAAGATTTACAACCAAGACTGACTTACCTTAAAAGACAGTATAAGCCCACAGAGGGAAAAATAGATCTCTAATACAATAGAAGACTTTCAAGTATTTCTGATGAAAAGGAAAGAACTGAGCAGAAATTTTAAAATACCAATAGAAGAGTCATGAGAAACCTAGAAAGGTAAATACATTTGAGCAACTTGAAGGGACTAAATGATGATGAAGGTACTTCTTTTCTAATGACTTCAAGGTTTATATTGGAAATTAAATAAGAAAAACAGAAGGATCAGGGTGTTTTTATTCTGTTGCAATGGTGTTAAGAAAGGAAAGGGGAAGGAATAAGGAACATGTTAGGAAGAAATGAGGAAGAAGGTGAATACTTCATGTTACTCATAATTGGGGTGTGAGAGAAGAATATATAAAAATAGAGGAAGGAGTAGAGGAAATGGACATCACATGAATTTCACTCTTTTCTGAACTGGAGAAAAGAAGATTGAACATACAAATTTGCATGAATGCATATACATAAAGGATTTGGTGTAGTAATGATACACTTGCTTTGATCTCTTTGGGGTTCAGACCTAGCAGGGTATAATTAGATCAAAAGGCACTCAGTACTTTGTAACTCTTTGTCTATGGTTCCAAATTGCTTTCCAGAATAGTTGTACCCCTTTACCTGTTTTCCCATAACCCTTCTAAAATTTATAATTTTTCTTTTTTTAGCCATCTTTGCCAATCTTATGGGTATGAAGTAGAACTTCAGAATTATTTTAATTTTCATTTCTCTAATTAATAGAGATTTGGAATAATTTTTTCATGTGGTCATAGATAGCTTAGATTTCTTCTCTTGAGAAATACCTGTTCATATCCTTAGACCATTTATCAGTTGGGAAATGACTCTTATTCATGTATATTTTAATTAGTTCCTTATGTATCTTGGAAATTAGATCTTTATCAGATGAACTTACTGCAAAGAATTTCCCCAAGTTATTTATTTCCCATTTAATATTAATTTTGTTGAATTTCAGCAAAACCTTTTTAATTTTATATAGTCAAAATTATCCACTTTTATTTTCTGCAGTCCTCTCTATTCCTTATTTGAGCATGGATTTTTTGTCTATCCGTGGATCTGATGGGTAATTTTTTTCATGTTTCTTTAATTTCCTTATGACATGACTTTTTTTTTTTTAATGTGTCCTAGGAGGCTCACATTAGAACTTTCCTCTTTTCCGTATGCAGGATTTACTCTTCCTTATGGAGTTTGAAAATGGAGGGAATAGAGGAATCTGCACGCCTAAAAGAATGTTTGCTGACTAATTTCCTGGGCAGTTTAAGGAGCCAGTACAACAGAAGAATGAAAGCTCCTATAGGTCAGGGAATGCTTCATTTTTGCCCTTTATACCTAGAATCTAGCAAATGTCTTGGACTTAGTAGGTATTTGATAAATTTGTTTGTTGAACTGATTAGGAGGCATATTGCTGTGGAATGTTTCCCTTCCCAGAAATTAACCAATAGAGATATTGAAATTAATCCTCAGATAATTATAGAATCTTAGTCAGAAAGGGCTTCAGAAGCTTATCCATCTGTTACTGAACAGAAGTCCACTCTCCAGCAGACCTGACCCATGGGACTCTTTTCGTGTTGTTCCTTAGGAATATAATGCTTTCCTTTACCACCCCAATCTGCCCTTCCCTTTCCTACCCATTTGTAAAAGCTGAACTCAAATGTCACTTCCTTTAGGAAGCCTTTCCTGACTTTAATCTTCCCTCCCCCGAACCCTCCACTTTGATAACTTTTTCTTCATGCCCACGGCAGCAAGAGACTCAGAAGATTGTTGGTGTTCCCTCCCTCTTCTCACCCACTCCTCACAGCAAAATATAAAGTACAGAGAATTATAATCTTATCCCTGAATCATAGAATTTCAGAGCTGGGAAGGATTTCAGTAGCCATCCATTCCAACCCATAATGGACAAAGGATCCCTGCTTCCGTATACCTGATGAGTGATTGTCTGGTCTTTACTTGAAGACATTTAGTTATTCTGATTTTAGAAGATTATCTAGCAGATGCAAGACTGGTGGTTTTCCTTTACCATGGCAGATGCCATGTTTTAATGTAATCCTAATCTTCAAAGCATCTAGGGGACCTAGAATCTAGGCTCTAGATTGGGGGTGGCCACATGTGGCCTTCTAGGCCCTCAAGTGTGTTCCTTTGACATCAATGCTATGCCTTGACTTATTAATATGACTGTTAGGTCTCAGTGTTCTGGGAGATCCAGGGTTGAGGTCAGAAGTCTATAAATGGGCACTTATACTAAAGATCATAATATGAGCTAATTGGGAGAGCACCAGGATCACCAGTTGCCTTAGTGCCTGTATACTCTAGTGTATAATTTTAAGTGAGTCACTCAACCTTGAGCTCTTGACCACCTCTTCTTATCCTGAATTGGAAGATCTGAGCGTATCTGAGCTCATCTCCCATACTCTAGTCTGGAGCAGAAATAGGGGTCCTAAAGTTGTCCTATACATGTTGCTTATTCATAATAATGAAGGAACTCCCAGTTAGCATCACCATGATGGCTAATGGGAAGGCAGAAGAGTTATAACTCATCCACGGGGCTCTCCAAACCTCTACATTTTGCAGCCATATTCTCTTTCTGAGGCTGTATAATGGAATCAACCCAGGAAGACTGCACCCTCTTTCAGAACACATTCTCTCAAAACTATTTCCTCAAAACTAATTCCTAGAAATTAACTCAATAGCAGAAGAGAGAAAAAATTTTTAATAACACTATCTCATATAATTTATATAATAGATCACATTTTACTGGCATTATTACACCTCTTAAATAGTTTATCATAATTGAGAAGAGAAGAAAATGAATAGTTCTAAATTACTTCTTCAAGGAGTGTGTATCTTCTTCATGTGTGTTGTGGATCCTGTATTGAAAGAACTGACTTCACTCTCTCCCCTATTGAGTTTTCATTCTCTATACATAGGGCAGGGAGGGGAATGGGAGGAAGAGGAAAAACTACTGAGCTATCATTCAGCCTCCTTCAGGTTTTTCCTCTAGGTGAGCTGCACCTCTAACACACTTGAGGACCTAGAAGGCCACATGTGGCCACCCCCAATCTGCCAGATAATCACCTCGAGAGAGCTGACCTTGAGTCTATTCTGTCCTCCATAATCGACCAAAATGTGGCAGTTGTGAATTCTGGCTTCAGTTCTGATAGTGATTTTATCATGCTGTTGTTCATATTCTTCAGTGGCAATTAAATTTTCCTCAATTTCAAAATTAAGAAGACTTATATTGGGCAATTAAACATGTGCTGCATATCAGGTTAAAAACAAGATTTCACTTTATCTTTAAACTAACATAGCAGTAGCTTAATGGAGATTTTAAAAAATCCCCAAACTCTTGTCAACACAGGATTCTGGGTTATAGCCACCACCATTTTTTTAATCATGATTTTATGTGACTGTCTTTTGTGTCTTTTGCTGCTATGTTCCCAGTGCCTGTCAGCTTAATAAATGTTTCCTGATTGATTGATTGGTACATCCGATGTATGGAAGCAAACGTTACATTCTGATTCTCAGACAGTATTTCCTCTATTTTGTATGAATGGCAGTTCTAACAGGAAAAAAGAAAGCTTATTTATCATCTATCTCCTTCCTTCTGTCTTTCCTTTCCCTGGATTTTCTATCTTTACTCTTTTTTAAAGATTTGGATTACATCTAAAGGGTTGAGTGATGCAGATCTATAAGCTTGGCCACTGTGAAAGTAGGATGCTACAACAAAAGAAAGACTAAAAGCAATTTACTTCCCTGGACTGACCCTAGCTTCTTTATGGTAAGAGCTACTTGGTAGTGCATTTGCCAGAAAATGTTACCTGTTTGGACTGTGTAACCTGGACAGGGGCAGTGTCACTAAGTAATGGTACATCATTCATGGGGAGAAGTAATAGTTGTGCTTTGTTTTTCATTTAATCTTTTAGCAAAGGTACCATGTCAATGGACAGAGAGTTGTCCTCAAAGCTAGGAAGGCCTGGGTTTAAATTTCACCTTTGACACGTCATCTGTGAGACCCTGGGCAAGTCTTTTAATCTCTTTATACTCTTAGCAACTCTCTAAGTCTCTGCTATGAAGGTGCTGACCTTCATGAGTAGGGGGATTTTTCTTATGTAGGAGTTTCCGATATCAATGAAATCATAGGTCCAGTCCCTATCCCACTTAGAGAATACCATTGATTATCTGTTGTGTTAGAAGTGGCATAAGGGATGTCTGTCATTAAGGAAATGTACAACAGGAGAAGGAGATAAACCAGTCATGTAGCAAGAGCAAGGTATAACAGATGGAGAGCCCATATGTTGTAGTACCCAGAAAATGTAAAAAGACTGAGAGGAAGGCCTTTAGCATGATAGGTGAATCAGCTGGTAGTATAAAAAACATTTTTAGACTCTCCCTATAGAGATACAAACCAAAAATCTATGCTGTAGGATGTGAAAACAAAGGTGAGCTGATTATCTAAAAGGGACAAGGGACCTAGCCATTTATTATGAAGCCCTTTACTTATATTTAATAATTGGTAGAATTTCTAAAGAAAGAACTGATAGAGTCTGAATGCAGATGAAAGCACATTTTTTTCTTTACTTTCCTTATTTTTCTTGTTTTGAGTGTGTGTATGTTTTCTTTCACAATATGACTAACGTGGAAATATGTTTTGTATGATTGCACATGTATAACCTATATCAAATTGTTTACCTTCTCAGTGGGGGATGGGGAGGGAAGAGAGGGATGTGAGAGAATTTGGAACTCCAAATTTAAAAAAAAGAATGTTAAAAATTGTTTGCACAAGTAATTGAGGGAAAAATAAAATAATAAAGTAAAAAAATTGGTAGAACAGGTAAATGTGTATCATTGTGAGTACTGTAATTCCTCAGATGTTAAAATTCTGTTTTAATACAGTAATTCTTTCAACCAGATGTTGAGGAATACAGTCATTAGTTCTTTGGGCAAGAGAAAGGGATGTCAAGAGAAGTCTGAAAAAAATACCAAAGAAGTTTTAAGTCTTTGGGCTAATCCTTAATCACTCTTCAGGGTTGAGGTTCTGCGGCATGGCTTCCTGCCAGCATAATATTCAGTTAGAAACAATGTAGTTTTGACCTAGAAACTCAGTAACCAAGGTGACTAATATAGCATTAGAATTAACTTCATATACTGTCATTTTCTGCCTCCTCTTAGGAAAAAATGAGAATGAGCTATCAGTTCTTCAACTGAATGTATGCAAATTATAACTATATTTGAAAGGGTGATAAAGTGTAAAGAAATGTGAGTAACTTACTTTTATAGGTACAGTTGATTTGTAAAACAGATTCGTGAGTACTGGGACAAAAATGAGCAGAACTTTCATTTTTATGGTGGTTTAATACTTTTGAAAAATTAACTACAGTGTTGATTAAAGGTATATTTTAATGAGCAATAACTAAAGAAAGCTGAGGTAGAAAAAAAATGCCACTGTAAGACTATTTTCTGTGGATTCTAGAGTTAATGTCTCCTTAAAAATTAGCTATGTATTTAGTAACTCGTAGATGAAACCACACATAACATCTTGTTGTCCCAGATCACTAATTTTTTAAAAGTAAAACATTCTCTTTGTGTTTCATCTTAAACAACATTATTCTTGGTCAAATTTAGCTTTCCGTTTTGATCTCTCCCTGTATTAAATTCTCCATTTGTGAAAGAGAAAAGAATAGCATCTTATAAAGTCATGATAGATAAATGATTGTAAATTACAGAGTCGCATGTACTGTATTTATGTTATTGGGATGGTGAGAAAGGATGGATGATGGCGAGCCTGTACTTCACAGCATCTGTGTATCAAGTATGTCTGTCTGGCCAGGACTTTTTTTTCCCCCTAGAAGTTATTACTTTATCATAGAGAAGAAACACATATATTGGGAAGAAGAAAAGGAAGAGATAAGAACCCAGAGGAGCCACATGAAGAGGACTGAATAGAGCACCTGGAGAGATGCTGAGTTGAAATGCTTTAAGCACGCTGCTCTCTATGAGGAGGTAAGACAGCAGAACTGTGGAGACTGTTATAGACGACTAGCTACAGTCAATCAATCAATATTTATTAAGCACTTGCTGTATATACCAGTGCTAAATATTAGTGATACAAAGATTATGAGGAGCTCATAATCTAATGGGGAAGACAACGTGCAAATATGTACAAATACGTTATAGCCAGGATAAATGGGGGAAAGCACTAGGATTGAGTACAATTGGTAACAACTCCTCGTAGAAGGTGGGATGTTAACTGGGACTTAAAGGAAGCCAGGGAAGTCGGGAGGTAGATATGGTGGGAGAGGACATTCCAGGAATGCCAGACAGCCAGGAAAAATACCCAGAGTCAGGATATGGAGTGTCTTACTGAAGTAACAGCAAGGAGGCTGGTGCCACTGGATCACAAGAGTCTGTGGAGGTGGAATGGAAGGGAGGAGGAGGCCAGGTTAGAGGGCTTTGGAAGCCAGAAAATTTTATGTTAGATCCTGGAAATGATAGAGAGTCGCCAGAGTTATTTATGTAGCAGAGTGAAAATCATTTTGGTGGTTGAGTGGAGAAAGGTCTGGAATGGGGAGAGACTTAAGGCAGGCAGACCAAGCTGTAGGATATTGCAGTAGCCAAAACATGAGGAGATGAGGGCCTGGTTGAGGTGACAGTATGAGAGAAAAAAAGGGCACGTTTGAGAGATGTTCCAAAGGTAAAATTGATAGGCCTAGGCAACAAATTGAATATGGAGGATGAGAGAAAGTGAGGAGTCAAAACTTTATAGAAGAGTCTGATAACAGATTAATTAATTGGTCTATAGCAGTGGTTCTCAAACTGTGGGTCACAACCCCTTTGGGGGTCGAACAACCCTTTCACAGGGGTCACCCAAGACCGTTGGAAAACACATATTTCCAACGGTCTTAGGAACAGAGACACCACTCCTCTATCTGTCTCCAGGTGGGTCTGCCCACATGCAGATATGCCCACATACGAGTATTAAAGGGTCCGGGCATTAGGAAGGTTGAGAACCACTGGTCTATTGGAAGGCTAGGGAGTTTCTTTAGGTCCTTTCAGGCTTTGGACCTCCAAGCACTGTGGGGTCTGTTTGGATAATGATTAGGACTAGGGTTTCATTTTATTCAACAGTTTGTTTTTTAAATTTGAAAATCAGTAAAGAATATTTTCCCGACAAAGAAAAAACACAAAAAGGTGTATACTTTGGATACTTAATATAGAATGGTGAAAAATAAAGGTAATTTTTATATTATATGTAAAGTGGTTTTTTTTTCTGCTTTAAGATCATAGAATTTAAATGCCAAAAGAAACCTTAGAAAACATCTATCTTAACTCTCTCAGTGTAGAGATGAGGAAACAGAAAGAGACATGAAGTGACTTGGTCATAATCACATACCTAGTTAACAGCATAAATTAAAATTCTGTTCTATGCAACAAGGCTGCCAAAGACAAATGATTCATTTCATAAATCTAATTCTAAACATTTCTTCTTAGACAGAGGGAAATTCAAAAGAGGCAGAGTTACCCTATGTCTTTGCAAATTTCTCTGACACAAACTATTTCCCCTGATAATTTAATGTATTCCCAAACAAAAGACATAATTTCATTAGATAAAACATAGTTACAGAGGTCTGATGGAAGTTCAGTTAACAGTTTTGATTCATCAGACAAAACAATAGTCACTTAATTTTTTGACACATCCTAGAGAATGGTTTTCCTAAAAATCATTCAATCCCTCTTTAACCATTCTCTCTAAATTTCTAAGTTAATAGTTACTTCTGGCAATTGAATTCCTCAGCCTTCCCTCTATTAGTCTGATCATTAGCCTTATATATCCATAGAGAGGTATGAGCTGAAAACGTTTCTCCTTTTAGAAACTGGTTGGGCCTTTGATAAAAATGACGTAAATATATTTCACTGCAGGACATTGTTTCAGAACTGATGGTTAAACGAAGACTGATAAGTACTTTTCATTAAGATTAGACCAAGGACTTCAGACTATAGTACTGTCCTCATATTATTTTGTAATGTATAGCTTAAAAAGGAAATGGAGGAGGGTATGTTACCCCAGAAGCAGAACCAGGACCAGAACTTGGATCTTATTCTTAGAGCAGAGTTCATTATGAACTTGCTGCATCCTAATAGGAGCTTTGGTTTCCACAGAAGGAACAATGGATCTTTTTTCTTTTAAAGTGCTTATGAAAACAAGGAAAGAAGCCAAATTCCTTGTTCCTCAGAAGCTCCTTCAGTTTTTAGAAGACAGTGACATTATTTAGCACATGAGTCAAATCAGAGAGGAACAAACCTTATTACTTTTGCAGAATCCATTATTTTAGTAAATTATTCTTCCACAACTTGGAATGATTTTTAAAATTTAAGTCCTATTACCACCACCTACCATCAAGGAGACTTACTAAGGCAACAGGATATGTTAATCTGCAATAGTAATTAGAATCAGAGGATTGTAGTGTTAAAGGAATCTCAGAAATCATTTAATTGAACTGGGACTTGATCTTGAAATTTTTCTCCGATAACCCAAAGTGTCATTCAAACTCTGCTTGAATTTAGTAGTTCTTTGGTGATTTGATGCAATGGTAGCCTCCACCTCCTATGTATAGGGAATCTCTCTTCTATCGGGACCATGTAAGTCCTTCTTGAAAGTAGCAAATGCTCTGTGAGCTATTTTATGTTTTGTGCACTCTTAATTGTTGAATACAATTATCTCTCTAGCTATATTTTTAAAAAAAAATCTTTTTATGATCTTAACATATCCATGAACTATGCCTTATTGGAAGAAATCCTTCAAGGCTGGGTTTTGATCTATCAAATGCTCTTTTGTAATTATCAAGTAGTAACCTCAATGGAATTTTTGTATTCTGTGTATGTTTCAGCCAGTTATGTGACTGTTACGATGTGGTCTACTCTAGAAAATAGCTTGTGAAAACCTACTGTTATGTTCTTGGCTTACTGGATAGAGAGCTGTCTTAAAGACCTGGGTTCAAGACCTGTCTGACATATAATTGTGTGTGATCCTGGGTAATTCATTTAACCTGTCCATTCTCTAGGCTTATAGGCTCTAATTTTCTCACCTGACAGTCCTTAAAACTAATGAAATCATAGATCCAGGCCTCATCCTTTTCCCTATCCCTTTGATATGTGTGTAAAACATTGTCATAAAGATGAAAAAGTAAGTATATGAATGCATGGGTATTGACATTTTCTTACCTTCTAGAGTAATAATATAAGTGATTTTCCATTCTTTTGACATCTTTTAAACCTCCCTGAGACCTTTTAAACCCCTCTTTGAGATTTTGTAAAATGATCCCTCAGGGCTTTGAAGACTGAGTCACTTCCAGAATGGACATCATTGAATGGGTCTGGTCCAGCCACTCTTTCCAACTTTGTCAGCTTTCAATGCCATTTCAGTTTCCTCACTGGGGATAAAGGTGTTAGGGTTCAAATCTTATGGCTGCACTATAACTAATGAGGAAATAGATTATTGCAGAAGAGCAGAGAAATTTGTTCCATTTTTAAAATGTTTTTTCATCCTGTCAAGTTTTATCTAATAGTCTCAGGATCATGTAGATCTACTGAGTCTCATACAAAGCTTTGGGATCAGAGGAACAAATTTAGGTTTAGAACTGATAGAGATCTGAGAAAGAAGAGCATCTGGTAAAGGGAAACAGCTTCAGAATACATAACAAATCATGATTTC
>JAQQSU010016297.1:0-10972 GCA_028627135.1 Pseudochirops cupreus
GACATAGAAAAATTCAGACAGCAATTCGTTGTTGGTGGAATTATGAACTGATTCAACCTTTTTGGAAAACAATCTGGATTACACCCAAGTAGTTATTAAGCTATTATTAAACTACCCTTTGACCTAATAATACCACTACTAGTTATGTTTCCAAAGATGATTGGGGAAAAGGAAAAGAATTTAAATGATCTGAAATATTTATAGCAGCTCTCTTTGTCATGGCAAATAACTAAAAATTATAGGGATGCCCATCAATTGCAAAATGACTGAAAAAAGTTGTAGTACATGATCATGATAGAGTACTACGGTGCTATAAGAAATGATGAGTTCAGTGATGTTAGGAAAGAATGGATAGACTTGGATGAAATAATGAAGAGCAAAATGAGCAGAACCAAGGGAATATTCTATACACTAATAGCAACATTGTTTTAAGAACAACTTTGAGTGAACAAACACTTTTGAGTGTTATAAGTATCAAAATCAACTATAAAGGACATATGAAGGAAGACTCTACCTTTATCCGGGGGAAAAAAACTGCTAAGTAGAAGTATACATAGAATGATTTTACATACATATACATATTTATGTCTACCAGTAGCTGTCTCTAGTGTGTGTGTGAAAATAAAAGGGAAAAAGATAATCTATATGATAATTTTATTATATATATAAAAGGAATAACAAGTTGTATACAATGACTCTGCAATTTCATGTGCAATCATCTTTTTTTAAATTACCCTGTATTGTGGAAATGTTTGCTTTACTCCATGAATTAAAAATTAAATAAATTAAAAAAATTTAAAATAGCTTGGTATTGCAAGGGGGAAAAATGAAGAGGAAGTACATTTTAGGCATGGGGGGGCAGACAATGCAAATCAATTAATTAATCAAGATATATGTGTTAAACCCCAATTATTTGAAAGATAATCTGCTAGCTATTAGGGAAACAGACAAAAGTGAAACAGTTCTTTTCCTTGAGGAGCTTATATGGTAGATGGCGAAGAACATATGTACATGTTTAGGTAAAGATAGATAGATAGATAGATAGATAGATAGATAGATAGATAGGCAGACAGAGAGATAGAGCAATAGATAGATAGATAGATAGATAGGTAGATAGATATAAAGTATGTAAGGTGCTTTTTTGGGTTAAGTATGGGCAGATGGAGGAAAGACTTTGTGTAGAAGGTGGTATTGAGCTGAATTGCAAGAAAACTAGGCCCTCTAAGAAGTAGACAAAAGGAATACATTTCAGGCATGTGTACAAAAAGGAAAACAAGATAGTTCATACTTTCAAGATACACACTAGTTGAGGAAGACAACGCATAAGAGATTGCTTATATTCAAAAAGAAGGAGCCAGGGGGCAGATGACAAAGCCCAGGAGTCCTCAGGGAATATTAAAAGGTGAGATAGTAGGGCCCTCCATTCTACAAGATAGCAGCAGGAAAGATGATAAAGACTAGAGGATCTTATGATAGGGCAGAACTAGAAAGAAGGTTAAGGATTGGAGATCTCCATTTTATAAGAGGAATTATAGCTGGTCACTCCTTGCCCTTTGGGAAGTGATATGAAAGAGTAGATAAAACATTGGACTTGGAGTAAGAAAGATACAAAATAAAATCCTCCTTTGGACAGTAACTAGCTATATGACTACCAGAAAGGCACTCAACTTCTCTCAACATCATAAAATGAGATATAAAGTGTTTTCCAAACATTAAAGTGTTAAGTAAAGGTTCATTGTTATTGTGAAGAAGATATTTCTTTTAGATGATAATTTGAAAAAAAAATCTCAATTCTCTTCTCACGTTTCCATCACTCTCAATATGTGAGTTTTCAATTTCCATGAATATTCCATTGAAATGAGAAAATAGAGATGATTTGATATAATCTTTTTTTGTCAATAACATCTGTGATTTTTTAAAATTATAGCATCAGAATATAAATCTAGAGCTAAGAAGGATTTCTACTTACTCATTTTGCATTTGAAGAAATAGACTCAGGGAGTTTCACTGGCTTGTTTGATATGTTGACCATTTCAGAATCTTGAAAATTTATCCCTCAATAGTTTTGAAATTGTGTCGTCTCTATACATAAAATTTATTCTCTGTTTACTTGGCCTATTTCTCCTGCTCTTCCCAACATCATTTTCTTAAGTGCAAGCTCCATTTTTCTCATGTGACATATTAGGGATGTAAGTCTTAACAATCTAAATATGGTGGTTTAACTGTCAGCAATTATGAAAATTGTTCACTATACAAATGATGGAAGATCCATTCGATTTTTTCCATCCATTTCTACTACTCCCAGGGTTATTTATAAACATCAATAGAATGATCTGCCTTAGTAATGTCTCAAGCCAAACTTTTTGTTAACTTATATTTCCCTATTTTCTGTCCTTTATGCTAACATTGTTCAAAACTTCCACCATCCTCTATTTTTGTGAATGCAGTTATACACAAAACATATTGTTCTTGACATCCATATTTCTTTCCTCGGCAAGGAGATCAAGCAGTCTTGGAGTTCTTTTCCTACTATTTATTATGAAAATTGCTTTTCATCAGTTGAACTTCTTCAGAGAATTATGATAATTGTAGTCAATGTATTTTCCTTTGTCATTTAAAAAAATTAGGAACCAATAACTTGTTTATGCAGTTTGAGATGGAGCTGTTATAATTGGATGCAGTACTTTCTTCTCATCTTTCTTATTTCTTCTGGTTTGACATTGAGTTTTTTCCTTCTGCTATAAAAATTGGAAGATCTAAAAGTTCATTAAAAAAACTAGTTTAGAAATGACTTACATCAGAGAAAATATTTTTTATTCATTAAGATAGAGTTAATTTCATTTATTTATAGTGTTTGGAGTCCTCAATGTCCATGGAATTCTTTCTTTTAAGGATATTCATTCATAGGCATGTCTCATAAGTACTTTTTATAGGCCTCTGAAATCCTTTCATTTTTTCTCACAAAGTGTATTTTCCAAAATAAATTTTAATCACTCTTCTATGCCCAACTTTACATTGCATTTATGTATCAGTACAAATGTTGATTTAATTTGCCTTTGATTAAATTCTTCAAAATTTTCTCTATCGCTTTCATATCTATAATAAATATCAAAGGCATTGAATCATATCTTTTTACAAGTGATCCATATAAAATCCACCCAATTTGTGGGAGGGCATCCTTTGATTATTTTAAAGTTTCTTAAATACTAACTCAACACTCAAACTATCCATCTGTTATCAATTATTCTCAATATGTGTTTGCCTGCCTCTCTTGGAGATAGTAAAAATGGCTATTGGTTGAATGAATAAATGGAGGAGTTGAAACATGGCCCCAAGCATTAGCACCTTGCATTATATATTTTTCTTCAGGTTATTAAAGAAGCAATGAGCATAATAGTAAATGTATACTTTATAGTATAGTGAATGTGGTGACTGCATCAAGCAGTATAAATAGATTTCTGGAGAAGAGTCCCAAAAAAGGTTGGTTGCCAGCAAGAACTGCAAAGACATTGCAAGACAATTTGGAAATATGTGTACTTAAGGGAAGAGCTCTCTTCTTATTTTTTTTGTTTTTCCTCCTCTTCTTCTTACTTCTCCTCCTTCTCCTCCTCTCCTTTTCCTCCAACCGCATCTGATTACTCTAGTACTAAATCTATACATTAATATTATAGTCTCTCATTATTGACAAAATACAGGGATTAATGCCGAATATCTCATTATTTAGTAATTCTTTTATCTTCATAAAGACTTCATTGTCATCATATATATGCATATAATCTCTAATTAATTATAAATGAATTTAAATAAAATAAACAACATGCTTTTATATATATGTATATAAACAATAGTGTACAATACAATATATAATGTACAATAATACGTTATATTCATTTTGAATGACATTTCTCTTTCTATTTTGTATTTGTAGTTTTTGGTAGAAATAAATATAAGTTCTAATGACATTTATACATTTATTAAAATTCCTCCTGTTTTACCGAAGCATAATTAGGATCAATGGGCGCAAGCTGCAAAAGTACAGATTTAGTCTTGTTGTTACGGAAAGATTCCTAATCATTTGAACCATATGCTGTTTGAAATGAGCTGTCTTGGGAAGTGATGCGTTTATTTTTATTGGAAGCCTTAAAGTAAATAACTGTCTCTAAAATAGTTAGGTCAAGAATAAACTGAAGTATATCTGGACTACAGAGTGGAGCAAATAACCATTGAGTTCTCTTCCAACTCTAAAATTCTGTGATCTCTTCCTATTGTTTTCCCAATTAATTTCTTCATTGATTTTTCAAGCATCTTCTGAGTGAAATATCAGCTAAACTGCAAAGACAAAGAAGAGGGAAAAGAGAAAAAACCAAAATTAAACATAATAAGTTTGGGTTGGGGCTAAATAACATAGGACAGAAGAGTAGGTCTCTTGATAAAGGCTGTGTTTAGATTATAATGAATAAAACAAACCGTGTTGACTTTGCATTGACTTAAAGAGGAGTGAAATATAATAACTATAACTTTATTTATAAGAAATAAAGTCATCAATAAAACAAGTGAATGGCAGTAGTAGACAAGAAAACAATTTTTTCATATAAGAAACATTTAAAATATTAAAGTATATAGAGAAGTAAAATGAGGTATTAGAAAACCTTTATTAGGCCTCTGCTGATTCCAAAAACATGCTATCATAATTTTTAATTAAAACATTTCTGATACAAGGCATAAGGAATCATAATAGTAGCTTAAAAATTATCTTTTCCTCATCTTATGTTTTTTCTCTTGTCCTCATTACTCTCAAGCTATTTTTGAATCTCTCTGTTCCCATTCACTACTGAACATGTGGAAAATGTAGTTCACAGATTTGGCTTCCGTGTCTTTATTATCTCCTACTCAGTCTCTTTTGATCTGGATTCCATTCTAAGTGTTCTACTGAAGGAATTTACTAATGACCTACACTCTTTATACTACATTAAATGATCTTTCATTTTCTGTCCTTATCTTCCTGAATTTCATTGTAGCAATGGCCCTACCCTTTGTTCTCAATGCCCACCATTTGTTTCTGTGACATTTTCATTATTTTTTTTCGGAGGGGGGAAGGCAGGGCAATTGGGGTTAAGTGATTTGCCCAAAAATCGCACAACTAGTAAATGTTAAGTGTCTGAGGTTAAATTTGAACTCAGGTCCTCCTGATTCCAGGGCCAGTGCTCTATTTGGTGCACCTAGCTGCCCCCGTTATTTTCTTTGAAACTTATTTTTTTTATCTCTCTGCCTCTGTCTGTCTGTCTGTCTCTCACTCTGTTTCCTCATTCCATTTCTACCCCTTAACTATAGACATTTCCCAAAGCTGCCATTTGCCCTTCTCTCCTGTACTCTCCTCTCCTGTCCTCTCTTGTCCTCTTCTGTCCTTTCCTGTCCTCTCTTCTCTCCTCTCCTTTCTTTTCCTCTCCCCTCCTCCTATTTACTTATAAAATATTTCTTGTTGTGACTTCAAGCATCACTTTCATTCAGATGCATTTCCAATCTTGTGACTCTACCCTATCACCTCTTTTTAAAATTCTAATCTCATATCTCTTGTTTTCTACTGGTCACTTGCTCTTGAATGCCCTAATATTGCTTCATACTGAGAATATACAAAAAAAAAATGGAACTTAACTTCCCCCTAAAATCTTCTGCTCTTCAAAATGCCTTTATTTTTATACTGAATGCCACCATAGTCACAGTTGTCCAGGATGGAAGCCTCTATCACTTTACTGCTTTCTTTTCCCTTAAACCTTCCACACCTAAGTTCTTTGTCCAGATCATTTCTTCATTTTAACACCAAGTATTAAGAGTCTTGTTTAATTGAAAATGATCCTATCTTTGGCAACAACATCAGCAACAGAAAAATTGTGCTGAATGGCACTAAAAAGTAGGTATGGTGAAGCACACTTAATGAGATAGCCCTTCATATATACCAAAGGACTATTGGTTAACCATACTAAATTACTATAGCATGAAATCTCTAGAAACTCAAGGTGACCAAAAATGCACTAAGATTGAACCTCAGACAACCTAGAAAACATAACAGTTGGTGAAACAGTTTGTTAGGGAGGCTCAAGCCACTAGCTCTGCCACTTACTGCCTATGTGACATTGAAGCCCATGGTTACCATTTGGATGAGTACTTACTACAATCTTCCTCCTAAGTTTAGGGTTTGCAAATCATTTTGTTTTGTTTTCTGCCACCACCCACATTGTAAGGGCTTCTACTGAATCCCTGGCCCCTTACTTCTGCCTTGCAATTTTAGTACAGGGAGATTGGAGTTGACAGCTTCTCAGTAATTATTGTGGATGACTTAATCATACTGGATCATTAATGTTTTCTATATTTACAAGGTCATGGATTTGATTCTTCTGTGTGGGCCAGTAAGCTTGGCTTGTTTCCATAGCCACAGATTGCACTCCATCACCATGGCCACCTGTCCTACAAATTCATGTTTTTTTTTTTAATTTGTTTATTTTTTTTTCCAAAAAGGATAGAGTGAAATAGCATAAATGATACAGATTCACTGAACATCAGCATTAGAAGGGAACTCTGAAGCCAGCCAGTCTGATATAAACCAAGACTAGAATCTCCTCTATAAAATCCCTAACAAGAATTATTTGCAATCTTCTTGAAGATCTCTGTTGAGAGAGTAACCTTGCTACCTCCAAGGGAGCCCATTCTCTCCTTTTGAATGGTTCTAAATGTGTGGAGGTATTTTTTGTACTTGATCAAACCTCTAAATCTACTTCTCTGTAATTCCAACTATTACTTTTAAATCTTCCTTCTGGTTCCATGCAGAACCATTGTGATACTTCTTCTACATTCTTCAAATATTTAAATACAGCTATTAATTAGGGATTTTAGTCATGTAAAAGTTACTACAATTCCCTATTATTATTATTACTAGTATTATTACTGTTATAATTATTATTACTGTTATTAATTAAAGCCACTTAATCCTTACGAAGTACACCTTCCCCTACATTTAATATGTTCTAGATTAAACATCAATTAAACTGTATCTGATATATTTTCTATGCTCTTCACCATCCTGGCCACTCCATTTTAGACTCTTTTCAGGTTATCAGTGTGCCTACTAAAACATGTCTTCCTGAAATACTTCCAGTAATCCAGATACACAAAATCATGCAAATTCATCACCACCATGCCCAAGGGGAAAACAAAAACAAAACAAAACAAACAAAAAAACACAGTTAAAACAATGCTTTTCAATGGATGGTCATGGAAAGTCATCTTCAAAAAGGAAGAATCATAGTAACTTTGACATAACTAAAATCCATAAAAATCTAATACTTCTTAATAGTTCTTGTGATTTTTTATCCCACAAATTGTTATAGTTCATAATTGGCATTTAGTACATTTAAACGTAAAGCTGCTTAGCTAAGCTCTGTCTAGTAATAGCTATGCTTAAGCTTTTTAAAGAACAAACACAACACAAATTCAGGCTTGATTCCTACAATGAACATTTAGGTTCTCCAAGTAATTGGTCCCTTTATTCTCATGTTAATTAAAATGTTCCCGTCCATTACTAGCTGTGATACAAAACACATTTTCAAAAGGAATTTTGTCTAGATTCTTTTCCATTTCTTCTCTGATTTCCCCATCTTGCTAACATACATGAGATGCTGGAGAGCTACAAAAAAACATAATTTTCATATTTAAAGTAGGTAACACATCTATGTGTATAGTCCCAACTATTAAAAACTTAAAGAGAAAAATTAGTTCAGTTTTTATGTAACCAACAAGTTTGTTCCATGATGATTGGGAAATGTCAGCAAGTCAATTACACTAACAAATTGTTTTCTTTATTATAGCATCATCAACAAGTTGACAATCTTTTAATAGGAGTTTGCTATACTTGGAAAGAAATGAAACCATGCTTGCTTTTCTCACTTTCCTTAAAATGAACATTCTGTGAGAAACCAACCCTCCAGATGAAGGGGTTGTAGGTTCATGGTGTATTTCCAATATAAGAAGTGAAGGATTGATTGGAGAGATACAGGATGAGGAGACTTCTGTGGTATGGTAGAGAAAAATGGGAGTCAGGAGTAAGTGGTGCCTAGAAAGGCTGCCCTGGACACTGTCCTCAAGACAGAGATTTTGAAGGGAAATAACCATTCAGGAAGGGCCTATAGTTTCATAGAGCATCTAAGTGGCAAAGTAGGTAGAGTGCTGACAGCCTTAAAGTCAGGAAGACTCATCTCCTGGAGTTCAAATCTGATCTCAGATACTTACTAGTTGTGCGACCCTGGGTAAATTACCTAACCCTATTTGCTTCAGTTTCTTTATCTGCAACATGAGCTGAAGAAGGAAATGGCAAACCACTTCAGTATCTTTGCCAAAAAAACTCCAAATGGTGTCACAGAGAATCAAGTGCCACTGGGAAAAAAATGGCTGAAACTGCACAGTTTTCTAGTGTATTGTACTTCTAATGTGAGAAATCTTGAGGTGCTGTGAATTTCTAAGGCAAAGAGGCATGGGAATAGAGTTAATGATTTAAAAGATAAACCGTATTGTTTATGAAACTGTTTGTGGAAGTGTAGTGCCAATGCAATATTTACAGCACCCACAATCACGATAAATATGCCAACCATGACTGCAAATATTCCAGTGTGGGGCTTGATCACAAAATGTCACAGGCTCTCCATTTAGAAGATAGAAACAAAATATTTATTCAGACACCAGGAAGCCAAATCCCAACACCAGAAATCTTAATCCATCATAGCAACACAGAAGTTAATGTACCATAACATAGCAGAGAGTCACAAGATTCTTTAGCCTTCCCACAAACCAATATAAGATCAATATTTACTCACAAACCTATCTATCTCCTTGCCTGAGTGTCCTTTCTTTTCCACCATCTCTCTGGCTCTAACTCCCAGATTCCTGTGGACTCTGCTCCACCCTTCAGCAGACTCCTCCCACCATAGGTTCCATGTGACTACATTCAGCCTATTACAGGCAGAGTATATTTTCAAATCAGGGAAGGTCTTCAAATTCCCATTACCATTAATGGAAGGTTTCAAACTAATAAGTTTTCTCATACTACATGGACCTAAATCTGTGATTTTATTAGCACAGGTAACACCTATTGTGGAAACTGCTTCCACCAATGCAGATCAGCAACTCCTGTAAAACTCAGAATCTTGGTGTATTGTCCAGGACACTTTAAGACTGTGACATAATAAGTATTAGAGGCAACATTTGATCCTTGTTCTTCTTGTCTTTACATACACTCTGTCGTGCTACTTTTCATAGAGAATTGGATGTCATGGAAAAAAGTACCCAATCTGCATTAGGAAGATCTTGGTTCAAATTTTACATTTGCTGGTACTATTTGTATAAATTTGGACAATTTCTTCATCAAATGAGGGATTTGGAGTAGGTGGCTTTTGAGATCACTATTAGCTTCACATCTACGTTCCTATTAACTCAAATTAGTTATGCTATAAGCCATGTTTTAATATTAATACTAAATAAATTTCCAAAAGATAAATTATAATTTCAGACAGGACATGAGAGACATTGAATTTGGGACCATATTTTTTGGAATTATTGGGGGGGCTTTTTGCATTATTATTTGGATTCTGTGCTCATCTGGCTACACATTATAAATAAAACATTTGACAAGTTTCTGAAATCAAAAGGGAGAAGTCAGTGCTTTGTTTCTTTTATGGCCCATTTTGTGAGCCTGAAGTCCTTTCTTTTGGACTGAGGAAAAAAAAAAAACAAGATGATAGTTACTAGAGTACTAACCTTGGGGCCTGAAAAACCTGGGTTCAAGCCTTGTCTCTGACACTTATTAACTATGTGATGGGCAGCAAATCATAAACCTCTCTGATTCTCCATTTGCTCCTCTATAAAATGGGCATCATAGTAGCACCTACTTCAGCCAAACTGTGTACATAGTGTAGAAAGAGAATGAGATAATGGCTACAAAGCACTTAGATCCCTTAAATTCCTGCATTCCTAGTCCTGTATACAGTTTTTGGCTACATTATTATGGAGATTAGGAAGCCTTCAAATGAGATGTAAGTCCTGAACCCGTAGTGGAATAAGAAAATGTTCTTGGGCATGATTATAGTTCCAATAACAACTCCAAATCACATAATCACTAATATCAAATATTTATTTTCTTTCCATTTAACTGAGTGAAATTCACTCAAATAAATTTGCACATTTAAAAGGCCCACCCTTTGTCTGGAGTTTATAGATGCTTGTTTTTATGCCCACCTATGTCATCACTTTTAGATTTTTATACCCTTGTAGAAACCAAGGCACAAAGGACAGAGATTCTAAGTCATTTGATTTATTTAACTATGAATTCCTTTACTTAAGGATCATAAATCAGACTTATTGTCACTTTAATGTAGAGAGGGTTCTTTTGTGTCCATAATACAGATGAAGATGTGATTTAAGTTGAATCTTGTCAAGGTAACTCCTTTTTAAACTATGAAAAGGGACTTGGCTGGAGCCCAGTACTAATGGGAGTCATATTTTATAATAAAAAGCAATCTGTTCAGAATAGAGACTTTACTCCTTCTTACAGCCTCCACAAGCACAAATTCACATCAGTTTTCACAGCTAATGCATTTGTGTCAAGTCATAAGCACTTTAAAAAAAAGTCTCTCCTTAATAATGTGGAAGACAGAAATGCTAATTTTTTTTTTCCCAAGGAAGAAGTGCAAATAGAGATCTTAGCCTGAAGGAATAAGCTGGAAGATGCCTTACTATCAAAGGAAGCCCATTTTGAAAAGAGAAAGCATCAGAAAGTACAGTTGAGTGAATATGAAATTGAACAAACCTTCACATAGTGCAGAGAGGGGTGTCAAATTGCTGGTAGTTTTCTTCTTCCTTATGTACATATATATATATATATATATATATATATATATATATATATATATATATATATATATATATATAT
>JAQQSU010016298.1:0-10971 GCA_028627135.1 Pseudochirops cupreus
GTATTAAAATTGTTTCTTGGTAGCTTGTAATATTTTCTCCTTGATCTGGGGACTCTGGAACCTGGCTATAACATTCCTAGGAGTTTTCTTTTTAGGATCTTTTTCAAGAGGTGGTTGGTAAATTCTTTCAAGTTCTATTTTGCCCTCTGGTTCTAAGGCATCAGGGTAATTTTCCTTGAGAATTTCTTGAAGGATGCTTTCTAAGTTCTTTTTTTGATCATGGCTTTCAGGTAGCCCAATAATTTTTAAATTGTCTCTCCTGGATCTATTTTCCAGGTCAGTGGTTTTTTCAAGGAGATATTTCACATTACCTTTTATTTTTTCATTTGTTTGGATCTGTTTAATAGTATCTTGATTTCTCATAAAGTCATTTGCTTCCATTTGCTCCACTCTAATTCTGAAGGAATTATTCTCTTCAGAAAACTTTTGAGATTCTTTTTTCATCTGGCAAATTCAACTTTTTAAAGCATTCTTCTCCTCATTGGCTTTTTGAGTCTCTTTTGCCATTTGAGTTAATCTATTATTTAAGGTGTTATTTTCTTCAGTCAGGTTGTTGACTCTCTTTTCATGATTTTTCTTGCTTCATTCTCATTCCTCTTCCCAATTTTTCCTCCACTTCTTTTATTTGGTTTTCAAAATCCTTCTTAAACTTCTCCATCACTTGTAGGAAGTCTTCATTTTTCTTGGAAGCTTTTGGTGTGGGAGTACTGACTGTGTTGTCTTCTTCCCATTCCATGCTTTGATCCTTTTTGTCCCCCAAGAAGGGATCTAGAGTTCGATTGCTGT
The DNA here is from genome assembly GCA_028627135.1 of Pseudochirops cupreus. NCBI lineage: Eukaryota > Metazoa > Chordata > Mammalia > Diprotodontia > Pseudocheiridae > Pseudochirops > Pseudochirops cupreus. The sequence goes on from JAQQSU010016298.1 coordinate 787, forward strand.
TCTTACTTTTCTTCCTTTGCCCGCTCATGTTGCCAGTCAATTGCTTGACTTTTTAGCTCTGTGGAACTCTGCTTCCACAGGAGAAAGCTTTGTCCCAAATTGCTGGAGTTTTCACAGCTGCCGCAGCTATTAGGAGGCCACTGCAGCCCCCACCAACTTTGGTTCACTGAAAACACACCCCAGGACCACCATCCTAGACCACAGTCTGGATCTGGGCCTCTCAATGCAAGAGCACTTGGCCTCTGAATGATCACTTGGCCCTCCTGCAGTCTGAAGGCTGGGAGCTTCTGAAGCAGCCACATGGAAGTGGCTGCTGGGCCACTGCTTCTGCTGCTTCCTTGCTCTGGAGGCAGTTTGGCCAGACCGCTTTTCTCCCCCAAATTTAGCTGAGTTCCACTGACCTTTCACTTTGTCCTTGTTTCTTATGGCTTGGTAATTCTGGAAACTGCCACAGCTGCCACTGATCCAGTCTCCTGAAGGCTCCAGCTGCAGCTCATCCTGGCTGCCCTGGGGCCAAGCCACAATTTCAGGCTGGGCTGGTATTGGCTCCTAGCATGCTGAAATGAGCCCTTCCCGCCAAGATGCCTTCAGCAGGATTTGTATTTTTGTGAGTTTTGGAGCCCTAAAATTTGTTTAAAGTCATATTTTATCAGTATTTTGGGTGGCTATGTGGGAGCTGCAGAACTTTGTTGCTTCTACACCGCCATCTTGGCTCCGCCCCCTCTCCACCACTCTTGACTGTGTTGTAAGACAATGTTGCTCATAATCATCTATCACTCTTCTGCATAATTTGGTGATATTATATGGATAATAATCATGGTACACTGACTGAACAAACACAATATTGAGTCACCTAGAATCAATGTAACAATGTTTGGTAGCTGTAAGTGAACTACAAAGTATTATGCAAACATTTTTTGCACACAAGAAATTTTATAAAAGATTTCATTTAGGAAAGGAAGAACCCACTTGATGATACCAAAGATCCATTGAAATATCATTTTAAAACTTACATGAAGCATCTGCAATCTGTGACATGAAAAATATAATGCCTATAATTTATATGTATAAGCATGTACACTTGTATGTTTATACATATATAAATACATGTATTCATATAAATATATGTGTGAAAGTAACAAGAAGAATAGGAGGTATTCATATAGTGTCATGAAGTTTTCAAAGTGTTTTATATACATTTTCCTATTTGAACCTCACTAGCATCCTGTACAGAAGGTTCTTATAAAGCCAAGCACTAGCAACTTTTCAGAAGAATGCTACTGTGAACAACTTTTAAGGTTCTGATTACACAGTATAGTGAACATTCTATTTATTCCACACAAATCAAAGCAGAACATTCACAGCAAATCAAACCACAGCATTCACAATGTTACAATTCCTCATGGAAAATAAAAATATAGCATTCACAACAACTTATCATGGAAAATGGCCTCATAGTTCCCACTACTGTGGTCACAAAGTTTTCAACAAAGAACAATCATTTAACAACTCAATCATTCAATCATCCTTAAGGAGGTTTGACTCCTCAAGGAACACAAAGTATAATATTCAAAATTCTCCACTCATGAGACACACTAAGTTAACTCGGTCACTTATTCAGTCATCAATTACTAAGTACAATCATTTAGTCAATCAATCATTATATCAACATGATCATTTGATCATCCTTCATCATTCACTATTCAATCATCAGAAAATACACAAATCCTTAACCCCTAAGTCACTAGTAAATTTACAATTTCTCAGTCAGTACACAGTATCCAAGTAAAGTCTTCTTTCAGCTTGAGTTAGGGAGGTCACTCAGGTTCCCTGGATCCCCTTCCATGGTCCCAAACCCTACCTGAATTCACCAAACTGTCACCTGGGTTCAAAGGCAGACATCTCCCAGGTCCTTTTCCAGCTCTCTGTTCAGTTTCTGCTCCACATTGGAGCTCACAGTGTCCAGTCTATCTCAAATTGTTCACAAGTCTCTGTTCCTGGGAAGACAAGGCTTAACAAAGCCACAAACAAAGTCATGCTTCTTCAGTCTTTTGGCAGCTCTGGCTCAGCAGAAGTTTCAGCTGGTTCCCAGAATCAAAATCACTCCATCCAGGTTTTCAAACTCAAAATCATTCTCTTCAACCTTTGGGGGAGAGAGGGGGATTTTCCTCTTCAGCCTCCTTGGCTCCTCTTCAGTCTTCCCAGATGCAGCAGCTTCTGCCTTCACGGAGTTTGCTCTAAGAAGATCTGACTCTCCCTCTCTGGGTTTTTCCTTATATACATATTGCCCTTCCCTGTTCAGCCCCTTCCTGTTAATCAGCAACAGGAGACAGTACTTCATACCTTCTGTTTCTTTAACACAGGCTTAATATGAACTAGGCGCTAAGTACCTCTTAGCTTAGCAATAGAAAAGGAACTTCAAATCTCATTACTGTTACAGTATTATAGGTATTTTCCATATTTTATAGAAGAAGAAAACAAGGCTTTGAGAGATTAAACGACTTGTTCATGGTTATAAATCAGTGGTCAGTAGTGGGACTCAAACAGTTTGTGAATGAAAGATAATGAATTTAGTTTGAGATATGTAGAATATTAGGTGGCAATGGGACATAAACATGGCAAGCAACATCTTACAGTGAGCCAGATTCAACTATTCAATTGTTTGTATACTGCTATTTATTTGATATTTTGGGCTTTTGCTTTGGTCCTCAGAGATAGAATGCCAAGACATTTACTGCAACAACACCAAGTTGCATTTAATATTATGTTTCCACCTCATTAAAGAATGGTTCCTTAATATATGGGAATTATTCTAAACTGCTAAATAAATACACTGAAAAAAATTTTATCTCTTCCTGCATCTTTAAACATAAACAGAATAAGAGTTAATACTATAAACTCTCTTCTTTGTGATATACTCAGGAAACATTCTATTCAAATATTATCACAACCTATCAAATGTAATATACATAAATTACATATTTAGTCATTAGTAACTTAGAAGCAACTTTAAATACCATACAGTGAATCAAGGATGCCTATATTAACAGAAATTTTCATTGTCTTATACAGGTACAGAATTAATTATTAATAGATCATACCAGTCAAAGAACTGAATGCATAACTGAATTTATTGTAAATATTAGTAGCCAATGTTATTTTATATGGTTTTCTCTGTCTGTTGACTTACCGTAGAATTTTTCTTCATTGTCTCCCCAACAATTTTATAATTTTCCAATAGAAACATTATGGCAATGACTTTAAAAACTTAAATTTACTTTACCAGTGTACTTTTATCCTTTAATAGAACTTTAAAATGTTTCTAATTATAAATATCCAAAAGAGACTGATGCCCTTCCACTAAATGGTTCAATAAAATGGTAGATTAAAATATATCAGACATATTTTAGACACGATTATTTAGTAGGAGAAAGCTAGGACCAAATTACTTTTTTTAAAATAAATTTTATGATTTGTTTATTTATAACATCCCTTTTTTAACTTTGAGTATTTGTTTCTCTTCCTCCCTTCCATCATCCATTCAGAAGGCAAGAAATATAATATCAATTACAGATGTGAAATCACGAAGAACATAATTCCTTATTAGCCTTGTTTCCAAAAATAAAAAGCAAGTGAAAAAATTATACTTCAATCTGCAGAGTTCATCAGTTCTTTCTATGGAGATGAATAGGATTATTCATCATCATTTCTTTGCAATTGTTTTAGATCATTATCTTGATCAGAGAAGATAAGACTTTCACAGTTGATCATCATTACAATATTATTGTTACTGTGTGTACAAAGTTCTCTGGATCTGCTCATGTCACTTTGCATCAGTTCAGATAAATCTTCACAGGTTTTTCTGGAACCATCTTGCTTGTCATTTCTTATAGCACAATGGTATTCCATTCTAGTCATAAACCAAAGCTTGTTCAGCTATTCCTCAATTAATGGATATCCTCATAATTTCCAATTCTTTGCCACCACAAAAAAAGGTCTACTATAAATATTTTATACAAGTTGTTTTCCTTTTTCTTTGATATCTTTGGGGGTACGGACTGAGTAGTAGTATTTCTGGGTAAAAGTGCATGCATAGTTTTATAGTACCTTAGGCATTGTTCCAAAATGTTTTCCAGAGTGGTTGGACCAGTTGACCACTCCACCAACAGTGCAATGATGTCCTGATTTTTCTACACCCCCATTTTCCCACAGAATTTGTCATTTTCCTTTTGCTGTCATGCTAGCCAATCTGATAGGTACAAGCTGGTACATCAGAGTTGTTTTGATTTGCATTTCTCTAATCAATAGACGTTTAGATTATTTTTATATGACTACAAATTGGTTTGATTACTTCTTTTGAAAACTGCTGGTTCATATACTTTGATCATTTATCATTCGGGGAATTACTCATATTCTTATAAATTTGACTTCATGTCTTACATATTTGAGAAGTGAGGTTTTTATCAGAGAAACTTGATAAGCATTTTCTCCCAATTTTCTGATTTCCTTCTAATATTAGTTACATTGGTTTTGGTTGTGCAAAAACTCTTTAATTTAATGAAATAAAAATTATCCTTTTATCTTCCTTTGAACCTCTATCTCTTGTTTGTTCATAAATTCATCCATTATCCAGAAATCTGACATGTAAAATTTTCTGTGCACTGCTAATTTGCTTTTGATATAACCCTTTATATCTAAATCATGTACTCATTATGACCTTATCTTGGAATATAGCGTGAGATGATGGTCTATATCTAATTTCTGCCAAAATGTTTTTCCCTCAGCAATTTTTGTGAAATAGTGAATTCTTTTCCCAAAAGTTTGGGTGCCGGCACTATGGTAATATGGTCAATTACTTCTGTGTATTGTGCACCTAATCTATTTCACAGCATCTATTTCATCGTAAATGTATTATAGTCTCATCTTAACTGGCAAAAATAGGTTCACAAGTCAAAGTGACAAAAACAAACAACAATTTTGACTGAAGCCATTCTACAGTTAGGACAGATAAAAATATTGTGCATGATAATTTTATTGAAGTCTAATATTTTAGTAATACAAAAATAAAAATATATGTATACTCTGTGGAATGAGGCCAAACTGAATTCTTCCAGTAACTTTATATTTGTTTCAAAAATGTTTATAAATTAGAAAATTTTTGCTAATGTTCTAAAATATTGTTCAAAGATAGTACCTCTGCAGTATGTATAATAATAAATCAATAAAATTACAATTGCGTTTTCATTGATTCTCCCCTGTGCCTGAATTTTTTTCTTTCCTCATCTTTCCTTCCTGGCTTCCTTCAAGTCCTGAAAGTATCCCACCTTTTCTGATCCCTCCTTTATGATGAACTTCATCTAGCTGTTATGTATTTCATTTGTACATAGCTGTTTGTGTGCCATCTTTCTCATTAAGATGTAGGGACTTTTTGTTTTGTATTTGTTTTCCCTCATATCTCCAGCACTTAATATAGTTCCTGGCACATAGTAGGCACTTAATAAATGCTTGTTGACTTAACTTTTGAAATTTATAAGAGAAAATAAGTTTTTGTTCATGAAAATATAAAATATACATCTAATTGCAAATGTCTAAATATATATGAAATGTATAATGATATAAATATACATCAAAATTTGATAGACATTATACATTTATGAAATATTAAATTAAATCATTATATGTTATATTCCAAAACTAGAAGGAATATTGCAAATTACCTCCTGGCCTCTTTTCAGATGAGGAAACTAAACCAAAAGTAGAGAGATTTATTGAAGGGCACATAGGCATCAGTAACAGAATAGATGTTTCATTTCTGAGTGCAAATCCTGTACTCTTTCTCCTATGTTGCACTGCTTCTATTTATGTATGAATTTCTCTATAATCACTAAAAGCTCACATTTTAAAGGCTGTGCCTCTTTTATGTCAAACATTCAGATTCAAATTAAAAAATATAAATACATTCAGATCTTGTCTTGACTTGTCTCACCTAGGTGGGGAGAGGAGAAGGAAGGAGACATTTGGATGATTTTGTAGGCCCTATAGACTTTGGATTCACTCTTCCAACCCTGAATCAAAATGGCAGTTTAGGTTTCCAGAGCCTATGTGTCTACTTGTCTCCTCAGAATCCAAGAGTATCCCTGAAGGGTTGGGGTAGGTATCTAACATTATAGTTCATTATTCCTCACTAGTTTGCTTCCCCCATGATTTTCAGTTGGTTTTATGCAGCCACATTTAATTAGCTTTTAGAAAGGTATATTTACAAAGTTGATATAGTAAGAACCATTGGCACAAATTATACTCCAAAAAAAAGTAAGTGACACACTTCTCCCATAAGTATAAAAAGTTCAAGATTCAACAGCTCTAGAAAGTCATTTTGCTTGAGAGATCAAAATGATCCACTTCAGACTGAGGGTAAAATGGTATATAATATGGGGTATCTTTTCTGCTGAGTTCCTCACAGAAACTTGAAGCTATCTTTTCTCTTCATTTCATCAATGATAATAGCAATCCCCAAACCCTCCAGGTCCTTCCAAATACAAAAGAACCCCTCTGTAACAAATGAGAGGAAGGAGAGTAGATCAAGACCAAAGCTGAAGCTGAGGTCAAATTCCTCCTCAAATATCCTCCCTAAGTGATTCCTTCAGTGAGATTTGGCTAGAGCATCTCTATCTTCTCTCCACTTCCAGACACTCACATCCTTGATTCTAAAGTAACTTGATAGTTTTATACCAAACCCAGTGCGCATGATCAAGTCATAAAAGCAAAATGTACAGATTTTAAATACCTCAAACCTAGTTATCCAGACTCTGATCATTAGATGGGATATGGGTCAAGTTCTAGATAAGGAGTTTGGGGCTCCTTTTCTCCCCAAAATGACAGAGATCAAAAGTTAAATGGAAACCAATAATATACCCTAGACAAATGATATTTAAGGAATCAGATACATATATTTCTAATCCAATATCTGCTCCCTGAGGAAACCAGAGTGGGGACCTTCAGCTCTAATCTCCTTTCTACTCTCCTGAAAGTACAAAAGTCTCCCTTAGAAAAAGATGGGAGAAGAAGGGAGCTGTCCATTCTTCCTCTCTCCCTCCTTAGAAATGCATTCACACCCTTATCCTTCTCCTCTACATATATACATATACACATACATATATAAATACATGAACAGATATGTATACATATGTGTGAACACAGATGTAGGCCAGGACCATTATTTTATTGGTACAGGAAAGTTTCATTAAGGAAATTGTAATAACAGAGATTAGTACCTATCCTACAATGTATAGTCTTAGCAAATTGCTTGGAACACTGAATGGTAAAGTGATTTGGCCTAGCATCACACAGCCAGCATGTGTGAATGGTAAAATCTGTATCCAGATTTTTCTGATTCCAAGGCAAGCTCACTAGCCTCTTCACTGCATTTCGTATACAAATATAGCCACTTAATATGCATCTATATTTGATTCAGAGTTTCAAGGGTCTGCGATTTCATTATTTTATATATCTCCTCAATTGAGAAAGATCACAAGCCCTCTATGTTTTCATAGTCTTTGTAACCTGGTTTAATAATACAAGAGAAGACAGCATTCTTCCAGTCCAGACACATCAGCCATCATGTTAGTAATCAACTGATCCTTACAGAGATGGGACCCAACTACAAAAGATCTAGAAAATTAAATTCCTGCCACCAAAGTCCTTGACACCTGCAAATTAATCCACATCAAAAATTAATAGTTTTTTATCAGTTGAAATGACATTAAAGAAGATGTGTTACCATCTACTTTGCTACTGTCCCCTAAGGACCATGAGACTTTTTTCCATCTGACTTGAAACTGCAACCTCCTACATGTGTTGTCTCCCATCAGAATGGGAGATTCTTAAAGGCAGAAATTTTGTTGCTGTTCTGTTTTTATTCCCAGCACTGACCATAATGTTTTACATATAGTAACTGATCAATAAATACTTTTTCATTAATTTTTTTTTCATTTCTGATGGAGCCTAAGGAAAAGAATGAAGCACTGGTAAATACACAATTTACCCAAAGTACAAATATCAGTTTCGTGGTACTAAGCAAACTAAGGACAAGTTCTAGTTCAATATCAAAAATAGTCTTGTTGTATAAAAATGGATACATTTAAAGTCTCTCCAATTCTAAACTTATTTTTCTAATCAGATCGGGATGTTTCTGCTGTTTAATGTATATAGGATAATGTTGATAAACAAGTAGTTTTTGATGATACTAAAGCCAAACACAATCAGGCAGGCATCAAAGTTTTAATTTTTTTACTTCATGGTGAGATCCACAATATTTGCCTCTATTGCCATGATCAATTGGAGTTTAATATTCCTTAGAACAGGAATAATGCAGATCAGCTAGCTTGTGCTTCTTAATTAGGAGAGCTAACTTTGATGGATCATAAAACCATCAGTCCCCTGAAAACTCTGGAAGTCACCATTCAGCTCTCACCATGTGACTTCCGCAATGAAACTTTTCTGGGAACCTAGGGGAGAAGGTGGAAGAGTAGTTCAATACATGAAGTCATTGTTGAATCCTGGACCTCCCTGCTTAAACTACCAACAAAGGTTCAGATCTGTATGGGATTTTCTTTTTCCTGATATGAACTCCTATCAGCTGGGAACAAAGGCAAGTACAAATGTTTTTTCTGCGTAAGACTGAAAAGATAGAAGAGAGTAGTGACTCTTGATTTTGACTAACTTGGATGGAATTTGAACCAATAAAGTTGAGAGAAGAAAAATAGCTACCTAAAAACACAACAAGCCATTTACTAAGAATACAATGACTACTTCTTCTTACCCAACTATTACTTTTTAGACTATCTCTCTTGTAGTCATATAAAAAACGAAAGCATGAAAAATTCTTAACGAAGAGAAGGTAAAAAATATGTGTTTATGTGTGTGTATTGTTGCCATATTGAAAGGTCTTCACAAAGTAGTACACAAAAAAAAGCCTGGGCTACTAGAATCTTTGGGAAATATAATTTTGGATAAAATACCGTAGAGTCCAAAAGAGAAATAAAGAGTCCTGTTTACTGCTAATAATAGGAGCCTCAACTAAACAATGCATCAGAAAGAGAACCCATTAAATTGCAAATACATTGTTGAATCAGGACAAATAATGGGTTAGATGCAGGAGTCTATGGGTAATGTTATTGTTGGAATAGCCTTATGGCATCAAATATTAAGTAAACTAAACTACCAATTCTTGAACTTTTCATATCAAACAGAAAAGCATTGAATATTTGCTGAACATTTTTAAAACAAATATAGCATTGTGTTAAACTTTCATGGTGCAACGAAAATTATAATAGCCTTTACATTGTACTTTAAGGTGTATTGAATACTTTATACATCATCTCATTTTATCCTCACAATAGCCCTGATTGTTAGGACCTATTATTATTATTATTATTATTATTATTATTAATTAGTATAACCATTCTATAGATGAAAAAACTGAGACACACAGAGGTCTAATGACTAGCCCAGGATCACACATCTTATAAATATCAGTCTAGATTTTAACTCTTATTGACTCTAGGCCCAGTGCTCTATCCACTGTACACACACCTGCCTAGAATTTTCAGAGCCCTTGGAGTCAGCTCTACCTTTTATTTCCTGCGTGACTATGGCAAAATTGCTCATCTCTACTAGATCTCAATTTCCTCACTTGTAGAAAGAAGAGTACAAATTAGATTATCTCTAAAAAATCTGCTAGTACTAAATCTATGATCCCTTCAATGTAGTATATTTGCATGCTGATTTGTGCAAGACTGAAGGAAAAATGTGTTTAACAATGCTCTTTTCATCCTATCTTTTAACAATAATTGTTAAAAATCTTACTCATTCTTTAAGATCTAGCAAAAATGCCTTTTCCTCCACAAAGTCTTCACTGATTCACACCCTGCTCATAGTTATCTCCACCACCATCCCATCAATAAATCCACCAAAAAGCATTATTGATCACCTACTACATGTTAGACATTGTGCTGAATTCTGGACAACGTCAAAATGGTTCTTGACCTCCTGTTGTGGGAATCTGAAGATCTTCCCTGCCCCTAGGCCCTTTGCTAAAGTGGCTACGTGACTCTGAGGACCCTTGGATATTTGAAAGTATACTCTGTTCCCTAATAGGCTGAATGTGGTCACGTGGAGCCTGTGGTG
>JAQQSU010016299.1:0-10971 GCA_028627135.1 Pseudochirops cupreus
TTTTTTTTTATCCAAGGCAAAACTTTGCATTTCTCCCTGCTGAATTTCATCCTATTTGATTCAACCCTATGCTCTAGCCCACTGGCGTCAAACTCAAATAGAATGAGATTCCTGATGGCCACATAGGAATTTCGAAGATGATAAATTAACATCGTCTATGCTGTATTTTTATTTATCTAAGTAAACATTTCCCAATTACATTTTAATCTGGTTTAGAAAGCTAGAGATGTCTGCAGACTGTGGTTCTCGAGTTGGACACTTCCCTTTCAGTCAAAATCTTTTTGGAGTCTGACCACTTCTCGCTAGCCTTCCCAGCATTGTGCCATCTGCAAAGCTGAGTGAAGTGAATCTATTTTTCTTACCTTTCTAGTATGTAAAATGAAAAATGGTATTATTCAATGAATACAAAAATATTTCTTAATATGCATTATAATAGACTAGTTTGGGGAAAACTGAAAGGAAATTTTTATCAATAGAAATTTTAAAATACTACATTAAAAACAATTTAATAAAATGTTTACAGATACATCTATATACATTTTGGTTTTGCAGGCCTGACAGCTAACATATAGTGATACTTAATACATGCTTCTTGATAGATTGGTACCTGTTTCAGCAAAGTTCTATTGGTGCCCAATTTATGTTGTTCGATACTTTTTCTCACATATATTTTTTCTACAGGTGTCAGGTCTTCTTTCATCAATGCATGGAGCTCCTTTAATTGCTCATTTTCATTTCCTAAGCCAGCATGCAAACTTAATGGAAAAAAAATGAACACAATAGAGATAAATTGAATTTATGTACTTTTATTAAATTTCTGTATCGGGCACATACCTGGGATGTGATGGAGAGCTTCTAAGTCTTGTCAAACCTAACAACCACTGCCCACTTGCAGTGATTTGAATAGGATTGAATGATGCCACCAGAAGGAACCTAGGTAGCATTTCTGGAAATTATAAAGTATTGGGCAAGAAATCGAAGACCCTAGGAGAATAGACAGTGTTCGTAACACTGCTGTTGATTGAAAGGGTAGAGACTTAGGAAAAGAAAAAAAAGTGTATCTGGGAAGTGCATAACTGGTTAGGAAGATGGTGTCTAAGAATGGCATATGTATTTCTATACTTTTAATCAGGAGCAGAGATGAAAACACCGAGTTAAGAATTTTTTTTTTAAGGGCAGCTATAACACAGTGAATAGAGCACTGACCTTGAAGTCAGGAGGACCTAAGTTCAAATCTGGCCTCAGACACTTAACACTTAGCTGTGTGACCTTAGGCAAGTAACTAAGCCCCAACTGCCTTGCCTTTTACCCTCCAAAAAAGAAAAAAAAAGAATTTTCTTAAATTTGAAAAAATTCTTGATAAGTAGAAAAAGATATAAGCTAAGGGCAACATATGATTAGAATATACATTCATCTCTAAAACATTTGGAGAAAAGAATTATCCATTTCCAAAAGCTTTGCCTCTAAAACTGAGAAAAGCAGGAAAAAAACAGCCTATCAAAACCGTAGTACAAGACTAATTAAGCCAGATCATCCCAAGAGCATTTACAAATGAAACAGAAAGGACAATGTAAAATGGAACAGACTTTCTAGCTTTAACTAGTCACCTATCAGGTTAGCATGGTGAAGGTGAAAGAGTACAACACCTGGAGTCAGAAGGCCATGGTTCAGATCCTGACTGTTTACTATCACTGTGACACTCCAGATTGCTGGGCCTGAATTCCCTCATCTGTATAATGAGGGGCTAGACTAGATGGCCCTGCTTCCCACTATACATCTAGGATCTTACGCTCCATTTTCATCCTCACTCAGTGACGGTGAAACTGTCACATTTGGATTCAACTTGAGGGCACCTGATGTACTTTATGAAGAAGTCGATTTAACACTCAAAAAAAATGATGTTGAGAAGAACATGACCAAATAAACACAGAAGAAATCCAGCCTAGAACTGCCATAATTTTAAAGGTACGCGAGGACTGATTTTTAATATAGCTTAAAGAGGGGGAAAATTTCAAAAGATTAGGCAGTATCAAATTGTTTTATTGCCCAAAAAGCCAATAGTGAAGATATTAGTAACTCCTGACCCATATGCCTATTTTAGCTATAAAAATATTAATGAGAATTATATAAAATATTTATAAGAAATGTCCAAGCACATGTCAAGAGAAATCTGGATAAAAATGTGAAACAGGTGGCTAGGTGGTGCAGTGACTAGAACACAGGCCCTAGAGTCAGAAGGACCTGAGTTCAAATCCAGCCTCAGACACTTAACACTTACTAGCCTGTGTGACCTTTGGCAAGTCACTTAACCCCAACTGCCCTGCCTTTCCCCCTGCAAAAAAAAAATGTGTGAAAGGCAAAGGCAGGCTTTCCAGGTGATGATTCAGTGCAGTTCACATCTTTACTGTCATGTAAGTCACTGAGAGGTAGAAACAAAAATCCAGTTGAGTGTATTTGCTGATTACTTTTTTAAAAGACATTTTTAATGTAGATAAAATTAGAGCTTTAAAGTCCTACCTTGATAAGTCTTCATATATATGCTAAGATCTATAAGATTACCCCCCAAAAGCAGAGAATACAGAGAGCTTTTTTCAACAAACCTCCAAGTAACGCATAAAAAAAGGAAAACATGCTTGCCAGAGATGCTTATCACTGTCCTGGACAGCCCAGGAAGCTGACATAGCTAAAGTCCAAATATAAAATGGCTGTAATATTGATGGTAAAGTCCACCAGATGTTCTTGTTCATGAATAATGTTTCATTAATTATATCAAGCCCCAAAATACTACAGGGCCTCTTCCACAAGATTCATAGTTACTTAAAAGGAGATTAATCTAGCAATCCAAAGAGGAAAAAATTAAGTAGATGAAGAATGCATGTTACCCACATAATAACCTGCAGTTGGATGTCCATCAGTTCATGGATGTTGGAGAGGCATTACAGACAATAAGCTTGGCCCCAAATCAATGAATAGGAGAACAGTGGGTTAGGATATATTTCTGAAGTTGTGAAGCAATTGGCTAATAAATCCCACTTAAATATTTGGGGGACAACGAATGCCAAGATCTCATAAAAAATCAAAATGGCGGATGCAAAGGACAACAGATGTATGGTGGCTATAAAGAGGTTATGTAGCGCATTACCAACAATGACATATAAACAAGAAGTAGCATTAAAAACACCATCAAGGGGCAAAGCCAAATGGCAAAGTAGCAGGAAGTTGAGAGAAACAATTATTTCTCTCTCATATTAGTAGCCAATTATTAAATGGGGAAGACTCAAGCTTCTTTTCTGCTGTCCTATTTTCTTGTTCAAATCTCTAGCCAATTAATACAACTGGGGCAACCCAAGCTTTTTCCCCCCTGTCCTATTCCCTTGTCCAATTTCTCAAGGACAGGGCTGATGGAAAGTAGAATTAACACTCTCTTCAATCTGGGTATTGCTACTCCACCTAACTAGATCTACGGTGAAACTCCCTTCTGCTTATACTTAGATAGGGGATATAGATTCTTTGTCTAGATTGTCCAGGGTCTGGGTATAGGGATAGTATCTCTGTCCAAGAATAACATGAGTCACTCTCAGTCCCTCATTGAAATATTCCATCTCTTATCAATTATTAACCAATCAGAGTTGATTGCCACCCTCAGAAACACTCCTCTTTCAAGGACATGTAAGCCATGTGACTGCTGCCATAACTGTCTTTGGCCTTTGAGAATGCCATTGACCTTTTATTAAAAATGTTGGCATTATTCATTACTAATTACCCAGAAATTATGTCTCTAGAACTTTTTAAACTTCACAAAGTACAGTGAGCTCTCTGCCCTACCCCACTAAACACACAAACAAAAAACCTCTTCCAAACAGATCTAGAAAATACACTAGACTAAATTCTGATGGGGGAAAATCTGAGAAAAAAAAAACACAGTAAATTTTCTGAGCTGAGTCAGGATAAGGACACAGACAGAGAGGTAGATGGACCCTGATGATTGGGTCTGGTCAGGAGTAGAGTTTGGAACATTCCAGGACAGGGAGAAACTGTGTATCATGGTAAGAGGATGTCCAAGACCAAAACCAGGGAACCACAAACTATGCAGTGTGCAAGGTACCAATGGGTACTTCTGTCACCTAATGTCTAGTTCCAGGTTAACAGAGCCAGGATGGACTGAGATTGTCCCATAGGGTGGCATTCTGGAGTAAGTAGTGGTCATAGGCCTGAGAGGAGCAAATTCAGAAGCAGACAGTAGTTGTGTGGCTCAAGGCTCAAGAACAGACTGAGTTCCTACTTTGAGCCCAAGATGAAACTTAAAGAAAAATAACCATGGTATGAACTTCCAAAGGGAAGCTTGTGGTTCTGTCCCTGTCGAATCATCAGAGCTTCTCAGTTGGCAGAGAGTGGCTAAGTTCAGCAGTGTGTACTCTTGCTTAGACACCAAGATCAGGAAATTACAGAGCTCAGCACAGAGAATAAACAATCAGACTTTGCTCTTCATCAGATCACTTTGGGAGCCCTGAAAGCTTACAGATTCCCAACCTATGTCTGAGTTCATGACCAAAACACAGCACTCAATACTTCTTTTAAAGCAGCAACAGATCCAGCCCAAATCTTCCCTCCAGAAGTGCACAGAGCCTGGCCCCTAATATCAAGTCTGAAGTCAAGTCACAGGCCAGAAGAATGAGAAAACAAAAAAGAATCTCACCATTGAAAATCTATTATGGGAATGGCTAGGTGGTGTGGTAAATAGAGCACCGGCAATGGAATCAGGAGGACCTGAGTTCAAATTCAGACTCAGACACTTAATACTTACTAGCTATGTGACCTTGGCCAAGTCACTTAACCCCAACTCTCCTGGCTCCCCCCCTCCAAAAAGCAAAAAAAAAAAAAAAAGCTATTATGGTGACTGGGATAGTCAAGACAAACTTAGAAGAAAATTACTAAAATGCCTATGAGCAACACCTCAAAGGAAAATACGTTTTGGGCAAAAATCCAACTAGGATTCCTAGAAGAGGTAAAAGAAAGAGTTAAAAAATGTTTTTTTTTTTAATAAATGAAATGAGAGGGCTGGGGGAAAAATGGAAAATTAGCTACTTGGCACAAGAGGTACAAAACCTGGCCTAAACATCAAACTCTCAGAAAATCAGAATGGACCAAAAAGAAGTCAATGATTCCATGAGACAACAAGAAATATTAAAATAAGGTCAAAAGTCTGAAAAAACATAAAAGAAAATGTAAGAAATTGCATAGGAAAAACAAATGACCTATAAAACGGACTGAGGAGAAAACTCCCATAAACATCGTAGCCCAAATCCAGGGCTTCCGATCAAAGGGAAAAATAACGCAAGCGTCAGTGAGCCGCAGTCAGAATCACACACGATAGAGCAGCCAGAGCTATGAAGGAGCCGGGAATATTACATCCCAGAAGACAAAGAGTGTAAACGTGCAGAAAAACTAACAGCCCAAAACACCGCATATAACCCCGTGGGGGAAAGAAGGACCCTTAATGAAACAGTTAGAAAAGGAACAGCGTCCTAAGGACTGTGAAGAATACTGCTTGCCTGTCCGGTGGGTGACGAGGGAGGAAGGGAAAGAATCTAGAATTTAAAGTTCTAAAACCAAATGTTAAAAATATATATATATATAATTATTATTATGTACATGTAACTTGGAATTAAGGCACTGGGGTTAGGAGGTCCATCTTGCCCCACCGGAAAGTCAGAGGGGAGAGGGGGGGATATAGGAGAGAGCAGATTCGGGGAGGGGTTAACATGGGATCGCTGTTTTGGGGTAGTGGGTGGGGGAAAGATGGGGAGAAAATCTGTAACTCAAAATCTTGTGGAAACACATGATGTAAACTAAAAATAAACAAAAGTTAATTAAATCATAAAAAAAAGACTGTGAAGAATCGTCATGCAGAAGAAGGATTAGGCCTTGGTACAGAGGGCAGAATTAGGATCAATGAATTAAAGCTGCAGAGAGGTAGGTGTAGTCTTGATGTAAGGAAAGATTTTCTAACAACTAGGGTTTTCCCAGAATATGAGGCAATAGTTTCTTGATCACTAAAGGCCCTTAAAAAAAAAATCAGAGAGGATTCTTATTCAGGTACAAGTTGTACAGATGATTTCTGAGGTTCCTTTCAACTGAGATTTTGTGAAATTCCCCAAATGCAAAACATAGAATTCTTCAACCTTTACATATTAAGTAGATATACTTTTCCTATGGGTCCTCAGAATGTCTATTGTCTGGAATGTGATATTAAGTTCGATAGGCAGCCCAGGGCAGACACTGCAGATGGACAATGAACTGGGTCCAAAATTAAACAGGATATGACAGTGGACAAGATTTACATTTGGGAAACTGTACAGGTCTTTTAATGACCTCAAGTTTCTTTCTGAAACAAAATCCAAACTTTTAAAAACCAATGCTCTTTTGGTGATAGTATAATGTTGTGAGTTATGTAATGCCACAACTTTTGAGGAATCAAAATTTCAAGACAACCAAATGTTTTTAATTTATCTCATTTTTATGAGATATTCATGGTGAGCAAAGATACATTGGAAAAGTGAACTATACACATGAAAAACTATAAAATGATATTAGCGAACTGACAGAGAACTGGAAATGGAAGTCATGTAGCAAAAGTGAGAAATAACAGATGGCTGGTACACATACTGCACTGGGACCAAGATCAGGCTTAAGAGATCAAGAGGAAGGGTCCCAGTTATGTTGGGTGCGTCTTCTCTATGGGATTTAAGGAGGTCATGAACAAGAGTTGTCTAAGATGATAAATGGCTGGATTGCAACTTGTACTCTCAGAAGGAATATTCACATCAATCAGAGATTATAGATCCACTGAAGCATAATTTTCTTCCTTCATCTTCTAAAAAAGCACAGAATTAAAGCCATATTTCTGGAAATCGTGTAAGGTTCATTGATTAATATTGTAAATCCTGGAACTGAAGATTCTTACCTGTAAGGTAGAATTGGCTTGGAAATCTTTCTAATGCTCCCGACTCTGATAAATTTTTCAAATCCAAGACTGAGTAGCCTACATAAGGGAGACAAGAAATAAGATTCTGATCATTTTGGAAGTGGACTATAAGATAAATATCTCCCCCCAAAATTAAAATAAGCACCTCCCAAGAAGTCACTCTATGATACTAAAATATAAACTAAATCTAATCTAAATCAACATCACATTTAAGATAGATGTAACTAAAAGAATCATTAGTGAAATCAGACGTGAGAAACACAAAATATTTCAAGGATGATACTGGCTTTTAAAAATTGATTAAAGAATGTATAATGTCAAAATACATATGCACAAGATTCTAATGTCAGTTTACAGCAAATAAACTAATTTTTCTGGCTACATTATAATTAGTCCTAGTCAAACTGAAAAACAGCTGGCTAACTAATGCTTAATGACATTGAAACATTGCTTTAAGATTAGCAAAGTGATTTATCTTTATTACAACCCATTGTGACAAGTATTACAGGTATCATTGTTGCCACTTTTCAAGAGAAAGCCAATGCTGAGAAAGTGGTCTGGCCATCTTCACACAGCTATTAAGTATGTGAGGCAAGATATGAACCCAGATCTTCTATTTGACGATAAGTACAGAGGCCTATCTCCTACAAAACATTTTAATTTAATACATTTGGCAGAAATACTGTATTGTACTTTTCATTTTTAATAGGATCCTACCCATGCGGAAATATGATCCCTGTTCAAAATATATCTTTAATCTTTCTTATCCCTTTCTGGATCCGAATTTAAAATTATAATAGAACAATTACATAGTCTAGATATTTCACTATCATCTGCCCATGTAGCTAGACAAACGATTAATCTATTATCTACATAGCTAACCACTTAAATAAAAATTAATAGCTACCCAAGGAGTACTCTGTCCACAGCAACATTAGTGGAAGAAGAAATCAGAATTTTCCATGGCCTTGCATCTACACCTGTAGGAGCTGGACTCTTTTCAAAGAGCTGCACAAGGAATAAGATCACCACTGCCAGTAAATAACTCTTGCCGGCTCCAAAAACACCTAGTTGTTTAGGAAGGTAAAGAGAGAAGGAAAGATAAAAGGCAGTATTGTAAATAAACGAATTCCAGAAACATGAAAAGGAATTTGGCCCAAATTATCTTTTATAAAAAATACTGCTACTTTCATTAGATCCATTCCCCATCGTCACTTTCACAGCCTTCAGCTCTGCCTCACAACAGTTCATTCACTTTGGTTCAGGGTAAATCCTATGCAGACTAGCTTAGTGTGGGAAAAGCTCCCCATACAAACTACAGCTAAAGTCCTTGAAACCAGAGAGAAGCATATTGTATATTTCTAGAATGTCTTTTTGTTATGGTATCATGGAAAGTTGTTAGTTAGCCTTAACCATGCTCCACCTTCCTTTGCAGCAGCGTAAGACAGACATTGCTCACTTTAAATGGTGACAGATTAGGTCTTGGGTTATTCTGCTCACTTTTAAGTGCTATAAGGCAATTAAGAAAATTAATCAACCAAATCTTTTGATTATCTTCTAAGGCAGCTAGGTGGCGCACTGGACCTAGAATCAGGAAGACCTCTATTCAAATCCAACTTCAGCCCCTGGGCAAGTGCTTCAACCTTTGTTTGCCTCAGTTTCCTCACCTGTAAAAGGTGGATAATAATACCTTCTACCTCACAGGATTGTTGTGAGGCTCAAATGAGATATC
This sequence comes from Pseudochirops cupreus, assembly GCA_028627135.1. Lineage (NCBI taxonomy): Eukaryota > Metazoa > Chordata > Mammalia > Diprotodontia > Pseudocheiridae > Pseudochirops > Pseudochirops cupreus. Next base: position 8,718 of record JAQQSU010016299.1, read on the forward strand.
TGTAAAGCACTTAACACAGTGCCTGGCACATAGTAGAAGCTATGTAAATGCTTATTTATTATAGCACAGCAATGAAATTTTCAACATATTAAAAAAATGGGCTGTGAAATACGGAGACGAGAGAGAAATGTGAAGACACACTAAAACACTGAAAGTTAAAAGTTAGCTATACATCAGACACTATTATTTTATGAATAAATTAATGTTTTCTTCTGTCTTCTGAAAACTCACTTGGCCAGTGAGATCCTCCTAAGGCAGTGGTTCTCAACCTGTGGGTTGCGACCCCTTTAGGGGTCAAACGGGGTCACCTAAGGCCATCGGAAAACACATATTTCTGATGGTCTTAGGAACTGAGACACTGCTCCTCTATCCGTCACCAGGAGGGTCCACCCACATGCAGATACACCCACATACACGTATTAAAGGGTCGCAGCATTAGGAAGGTTGAGAACCACTGTCCTAAGGTCAAAGACTTCAAGAGGGAAATTTACTCAAGGGAGATGATGGAACACTCTTCAGACATAATCACAAATTATTCTGATGAGGAAGAGAATGTGCATGCCACAAAAAAAAATAGAAGAGAACAAGATCAGAAACCTTTTACGACTGGTTAGCAAGAGAATTCTTAACCAAATAAGGCAGAAAAGGAAATCACAAAAGATAAAACTGACAATTTTGGCTATGCAAAATTAAAGCTTTAGAATGAATTAAGTCAATGAGGCCAGAATCAGAATTCATTACTCAACCCAAAAACCTTTACTAAATGCCTTCTATATAGCTGGCACTAGGGTACATGCGTAGAAAATGGTTCTTAATCTCAAGGACTTCGTATTTTACTGGGAGACACAACACATCCATGTAGAAACACACATAAAACAGATCGGCAATGAATTCAAAACTGAAGGGTGGAGGGAATGTACACTAGCGGCCAGGAGCTCCAGAAAGACTCCTGTGGTATTGGGCTGAGTCTTAAGGAAAAAGAGAGCCTAACAAACAGAAGTCAGGAGAGAATGTCTCCCAGAGATGGGGTACAGCTGGTGCAAAGGCACAACGAAGTATAATGGAAGGTCACATATGGGGAAAAGCAAGAAGTCTGCTTTGGCTGGACTGCAGAGTAAGAGAAAAAGTGTGACATGTAAAAAGACCAGAGAGGCAGGACGGAGTCAAAATGAAAGATTTTAAATGCCAGACAAAGGTGCTTCTGTTTGGTCCCAGAAGCAACAAGAAGTCTCTAGAACAGTGGTCCTCAACCTTCCTAAAGCCATGACCCTTTAATACTCGTACGTGAGCATGTCTGCATGTGGGCGGACCTGCCTGGAGACGGATAGAGGAGCGCTGTCTCGGTTCCCAAGACCACTGGAAATATGTGTTTTCTGATGGTCCTAGATGACCCCTGTGAAAGGGTCATTCAACCCCCAAAGGGGTCACGACCCATAGGTTGAGAACCACTGCTCTAGAACTTATCGAGTAGGAGAATAATATGGTCATAACTGCATTTTTGGAAAAAAAAAAGAAAAAATGGTAGAGGAAAATAATTGTGTCAACTATCACCCATTAAAGCCTGACATCCAAAACATTCAGAGAAATAACACAAATATATAAAGCAAAAGCCATTCCCCAACAGATACACGGTCAATAATACAAACAAAAATTTTCAAAAGGAGCTTTATAAGCTATAAATGACCCTAAGAAAACATCCTTGGGGATGGATCACATGTAAACTATATTAGTGCATGATAGATTTAAAATTAGTTGACCGATTTAAGCTCAACAGCATTGACTAATATGCCAATGTCAACGCAGGTTCTGCAGTCCTCTCTGGTTCAGTTCTTAGCCATATGTTATTCAACAATTTTACCAATAAAGTGGATGAAGGTGTAGATAGCATATACACCATGTTTTCTGAAGACACAGAACTTGGTGAAATCACTAGTACGTCGTGTGATAAAATAAAAGTCTAAAATAGAGCTTAGTAAGAAGAGACCAGATATAACACGGTAGAACCTCACAAGAGTAAACAAAAAATTCTGCACTTAGGTTTAAAAATACAACTATATAATACAGCACAGCTGAAAAGCAGTTCATGTGAAAGAGACTTAATGACTTTGCTACCTGAAAGGTCAACTTCCATTAGTAGTGTGAAATGGCTGCCAAAATACCAGTGCAACCTCAGACTCATTAACAGAAGTTTGGTGTCCAAAACAAAATAAAGACCCACCCCCGTTCTCTGTACAGGTCACATGTGGAGTACTAC
>JAQQSU010000163.1:0-28407 GCA_028627135.1 Pseudochirops cupreus
AGATCCATCCTGCCCTACCAAAAAGTGACATAGGAGAGACTAGACTGGGGGAGGGGGGATACACTGGGATGGCTGTTTTGGGGCGGTGGGCGGGGGAAAGACAGGGAGAAAATATGTAACTCAAAAAAATTTTCAAAAAATAAATAAATAAATAATAATTAAAAAAAAAAAGAAAAAGTGGAAGAATCTAACATTTTACAGTCTTGGAATGACTGTTGCTTCATGAATATTCCATCACTGGCAGTGGCCAAGATCGTCAAATAAGCAACAACAAAAGGTCATGAAGAAACAGAATACATTACTGAGTTTGTGGTGATTTTTGTTAGATAAATTTCATAAAATGATGCGTTATTGCACTTACAATTCACATGCACTTTAAATGTATAACTCATACACACTTCTTTGGGTCATTGAGTCACTCCCCAACCCAGGTATTCTTTCCCTCATACATTCTTTCAGTAGTAACTTAGAGGCTCTGCTTCCAAATCCAGAATCCTGTTGTCCAGATATGAAAGGCTATCTTTTATGAGTTAAATATTGGACCAAAAGTATTTGTGCCAGGAAAGCCAAAGTTGAATGACCAAGAATCAAAAACAACAACAAAACTTATACTGTAGATTGTTTGATAGAACACTATATAAATGATGATTTGAACAGTGGGGGTGGTCTCTTTAAATAAAGCCATATAATTTCACATTTTTTTTTCTTTCTCCTATGAATGTGAAAAACCCTGTAAAACTTTGTGACCCAGAGATAAGGTCTATGCCATTTCAGGATTGGTAATGATAATGATTCTTTTAGGTTGTGAGTCTGTAATAGTTAAAATTAAGGTATTAATACTGAGGCACAAAGTTCTGAGCACGATCAATTTACTAGTAAAGTGTGAATTTATTAATAAAGAGGATCTCAGCTTCCCCAGCAAAGCTAAGACTGCAAATGGTAAGGGCAATTCTCTTTTATAGTTTTGGAGAATACAGAAATTAGGAAGGCTTAGCATCACAGATGGAAGAAAATATGATTAAAAGGAAATTAGAGAATGAGAGTAGCAACAACCTCTTCCTTCCCTCCTATGACTAAGAAATGTTCAGTGTTTGATTCCAGCTGCATCTGCATGAACAGAGATAGTAAACCAGACTTCTTTGGATAACAGACAAGACGTCCTTGAAGAATAGCTTTGTGGTGTAATGATACTAAATCAGACTCCCTAGTGTCCACCTACTTCTTTCAGGGGTAACAAATTTACTTGATACTAGAATAGGACAGTGATAAATAAGAGAAATAGGTTTCTAAACTTAACTCATTGCATACCAGCTGAATTTTGAACTAAGTTCAGAGACAAAAAAAAACATGACAGGTAGTTACAGAATAAAATCAGTGAACTCTAAATAGGATCAATTTTAAAAAAAACACAGAATCAATCAGATCATTTCAATTCTAAGAAAGACATCTAGAAATGTAGTACAGAATCATAGGGAAATCTCAGAAACAGCCTAATAAATGGTACAAATTAATGAAAATTATTTCTCCTGAACTCTATCCCCACATTTCTACCTCCTGACTTGACATTGTTTCCTGAATATTCCAAGTGTATGTCAGTTAAATTCAACATGTTCACAAGTGAACTCAAACAGTTATTCCTTCCTTCCCCTCCTCCCATAAGCTTCTTCTGTTTGACCTCCCTCATTCTGCTCATTGCACTGCCGTTCTTACAAACACCTGAGCTTGAAACCTTACCACCATCTTTGATTTTCTTCTCCCTCAGTTATCTAAGCAATTGGCAGGAAATACCTTTTTTCCATTCCCAGTGCCTCCATCTCTTACCTAGGCTACCGTCTCTGAGTTCTTTATTTTTGTTCTGGAACCTGCACACTGACTGACAGAAACATCATCCTAAAACACATAGATCATGTCACTTCACTGCTAAAAGACTGGCAGTGTCCATTCAAAGAAGATTTCCTACCAGATGAAGTCCAGCTATTGATCTCTATAGCTATCTCAGAGCCCACATGTCCAAAATTTGAAGGGAAGGATAAAGGAGGGGAGGGAGAAAGGCAGGAAGATTTTCACTTTTGAAAAGCATCTCACTATATTCTCTGGCATCTATAAGACTTTATTTCTCTAGCTTTCCTGCTAGTTTTATTTTTAACATTTTTATAACTCAATATTTTCACACCGCATGTTCAGTGAATGTCCAATCATCCAAGTGTGAGTTAAATGACATTACATAAATCAGATCTCTTGAATGACGAGTTTTGAGTTTGCTCAACTGTTTATGTGGTGTTAAAGTAATGGGGTACTTTAGTCATAGTATGGTTTCCAGTTTTATGTAGGTTGCATATTTTTCTTCCTATAACTCAGAATTGAGGTGTTATAGTACAGATTTAGCAATGCTAATTCAAGTGAAACTGAGACATTTGGACTTTGAAGTGTTGATCTGACAATGCTTATGGGTACTAGAGTTTCCTTCTTGAAAGTCTCAGTTCTGGGAACTCATAGTACTTACAATTTTCTCTTCTGTGAGGGAAAAAATGCTATATTTCCCTAACACCTCTGAGAGATCCATTTATTCCCAACAGAGATTTTTATAATATAATTGACTTGGCTCCTTAATTCTTCACATTTGTTTGTTTGAAGAACATATTTTCGCAATCCCCTATCAGTTGTCTAAGCACTAATAACTGGTTATTACAATTGCCAATCATCTGTCTTTTATCTAATCTTTTGACAATGCCCATGTACCGTGTGCAGTCTATCATTGGTCTCGCCTTCTCCATTTACAGGCAGGAGGAAATTCACTCCAGGCATATTTACATGTACATGTGTGCCTGGCTGTCTCTCAGCAAGTGGTGCCTCCAGTTAACCCCAATTTTACCTCCTGACAGACGTTCTGCTGCTGTAATGTAAAATAGAAAATGGCAGACTTATGAAGCGGAATTGATGAAATAGTTTTGGTTAATAGTTTTTTAAACTATCCCTCATATTACTCATTTCCACTTTGTCCTTTCCTATTAACTGATACTTTGCTTTTGACATGAATTGAAAGGATCTCAGCAGTAAAAGTATTTATGTCAGGTCTGGTCCTCAGAATTCTTCGTGATGGAGTCTCTACAATCTTCAGAGTTGTGGAGATTCTATCATATTTGAAAAATCCTAACAATAGAATCTTCATATGAAACCAAGTCATGTCCTTCTGATCCCTCTATATAAACTGGGCATAGGGAATGGATGTAGAAGATTAATTTATTCTTAACGTTTTGGGGAAAAAATTGTTACTGCTATGAACCATATGCCAGAATCTCAGTATAATATAACCCTTAAGGTTTATGTCATGGATTATATTGTAGATGAGATTCTGTTATAATATATGTAGACTCAATAACCTTTCACTATTTCTCACATCTAACTGGATATGAAATATTTGCATATGGGATATGTTACCAAGTACCATTGATTTTAGCGTAGATTCTAGTGACAGCTAATAGCTGTTAGCATTTTAGGGTTTTGCAGAGGGCTTTGCAAATATTACCTCATTTGATCCTTAAAACCACTCTGTAAGGCTGTTGTTATCCTGAGTTTGCAGTTGAGGAAATGGAGGCAGACAAGTTAAGTGACTTGTCCAGGGTCCCATCGCTAGTAAGTGGCTGAAGAAAAATGTGAATTCAGGTCTTCCTGAGTCCAAACCCAGTGTGCTGTGCCCTGTACCACCTAGTGATCCCTGATTTAGGCTCAGAATTCCTGGGTTTGACTCCTAACTTTGATCCCACCTATATGATCTTAAGTAAGTTTTTTAACTTCTCTGAGCCCCAGCCTTCATCAGTAAAATGAAAATATTAGACTCAAGGATTTCCACCTCCAATTAATTCAATGATCCTGTTATTCTTAGCACTTTTAGTCCAAGGGCGATGTCCAGATATCCAGATAGATATCAGGAGATAGTGTCAGTGACCGCAAAACATATCAATTCTTTGTGACTCTGCGGTGGAAATTACAGCACATCACAGATCAGCCCTTCATATCAGCTAACATGCATACATGGAAGTATATGAAAAAAATGTCCTTTCATATGTTACCATAGAGAAACATTTTAATATTAAGTAATTGCAAAAGGACTCTTTGAAACATGACAAGGTAAATTGGGTTTTAAGAATGCTGGATAAGAGAATCATACAGTTAGAGCTAGAAGGGATCTTAGAGGTGTCCAGTTCAACTCCCCTCGTTACTTGGAAGATGAGGAAACTGAGTCACTGGATGAGTAAATGAGTTTTACAAGATCATATAGCTGCTAGGTGTTCATCCTAAGCCTTCCTGATTCTAAACCTACTACTCCTTCTCTTATGGACATGGTCCCTCCTAGCTTTTCTCTTTTTTCACTAGTTTTTTCTCACATGGGCAGTAATGCAGATGGTAGAAATTTTGATCAAAGAAATCTTAGAGGTGCAAGAGCCTTAAAGACTCCCTAAAGATACTAACTCTCCTGATTGCTGAAGAATAGGCACCCACATTTCCAGGGCAAATCAGGACCCTATTTTTAAGCACTTCAAATGAGAAGCAAACATTTATTATCATAAACCATTCCAAGGTTGGGGTTTTTAGTCATGTACCTAGTCAGAAGCTTATTCTTTAAGCTGGACTTTGTCCAGCACATCGCAATTTCAGGCTATATCCTCCTTGTTCCATAAAAATCAAGTAATATTTTAAAAACTTATCAAACTGCTTCAGTTGCTCTGTAGGAATATAAAATTAATGATTACAGTGTATTCTGAAGACAACATGTTCAATTTAGAGTTAATTTATTATAGGTAGGATAGAGTATTATATTTAGGGTAGATTGTTAAATACTTCAAAGGATATTTACTGTACATATTATTATGTATTCAGATAGTCTTGAGGGAGGCAACAGAAGCTGGAAGCCATCTTTTTTATGAAAGCTGTGCTAAAATTAAATTATCAGGGGCCACAGTGGAACATCAAAGGATAAGAAAGGGGGTGAAAAACATTTTTGAAAAAATATTTGAGAAAGAAATGTGTTGAAAGAAGGCTAGGAGTTTGGAACTATTCCCAAAGGGCTATAAAACTGTGCATACCCTTTAATCCAGCAATACCACTACTAGGTCTGTGACTCAGGGAAATTTTTTAAAAAAGGAAAAGGACCTACTTGTAAAAGGTATTTATAGCAGCTCTTTTTGTGGTGGCTAAGCATTGGAAATTGAAGGGATGCCCATCAATTGATAAGTGGCTGAACAAGTTGTGGTATATAATTGTAATGGAATACTGTTGTGCTCTAAGAAATGATGAGCAGGATGATTTTAGGAAAAACCTGGAAAGACTTACATTAATTGATGCAGAGTGAAGTGAGCAGAACATTATACATAGTAACAGCAGTATTGTACAGTGAAAAAATGCAAATGACTTAGCTGTTCTGAGCTGTACAATGATCCAAGACAATCACAAAGGACTCATGATGAAAAATGTTCTCTGCCTCCAGAGGAAGAACTGATGGAGGCTGAATATAGACTGAAGCATCCTTCCTTCCTTCCTTTCTTCCTTCCTTCTTTCCTTCATTCCCTCCTGCCCACCTTCCCGGCTTCCTTCCTTTCATGTTCTTCCACAAAATGACTAATACGGAAATATGTCTGACATGATTGCACACCTGTATCAGATTGCTTATAGTCTCAGGGAGAAGATGGAGGGAGTGAATTTGGAATTCAAAATGAAAAAATAAAAGAATGTTAAATTTTTTTTTACATGTAATTGCAGGGAAAGATGAAATACGCAAAAAGAAAAAGAAAGAAACAAGGCTAGGACCCTTAACTACAAGGATCCTTGCTACTATTTCTTTGGCCACTTTGATTTGGGGAGTAGGAACCAAGGAGATTATTCTTATTCTCCTGGAGCAGTTCGACTGTCTTTTGCAGTGCATTTCAACCAGGTCATCATTTTGTGGAGAACTAATGATTTATTATTTCTGTAATGAACTTCACAGGGGATCTACTTTGAAAAAAAGTGTCAAATCCTTTTGGAATGATAGTTAACTTTTGTTATTTGATCATCTCTTTGGACCTATGAATATCCTTTTTAGTCTTAATCTTAGAGGTCTTCCATGAGAGGAGTGGACTGAATAAATCCAGTCAATTCATAAAATAAAAGTATTTGGTATTCTTTTTCCAGGCTGTTGATCAATACTAGAGTCTGTTGTTAGCTTCCCAAGCTGCAATTTTTTTTTAAACTTTGCTTCATGCAAAGCTATTTAAAATGCTTGGTGAATGCATCCTAAAAGGATATTGTAATTCCAATTGCCTGTCTTTATGTTACTAAATTATGAAGTTTTCTTTCTTCCTGTTTGAAGCCACCGCTGGCCCTTGGTGGCCTGACTAAAATAGTAATTACCATGTGAAAGTTTTTTGGGGGAAGGGGGTTTGGTTTTTTTTTTTAATGTTTGGCTATGTCAGACATTTGACCTATGAGGCTTTTAAAGCCAACCTTTTTTCTTCTTTCCATGTATTAAACACAACCTTTGTTCCCTTGCTGTAAAAGATAAATGAAGGTTCTCGCAAATCTGTGTTTTAAGAGAAGATTTATTGTTTATATTAATGTAGAGTAAGTGGAGAGATACCAATTATTTATCATGCCAATCAAATGTTTTCTGAGAAGTTTAAATTTGTAGCCTTATTCTCATAATTACAATTTCTAAATAATCTTTGGAACTTAATAAGAAATAAAACAAAACATACAATTGGACATTTTTCAAAGCAGCTTTCCAGTCTACACTCTTTACAATGAGACAAATGAATTCTAAAATTTAATGGTGTAAAAATAACTTCTTAATTTTCTAAGATGTGTACTTTTCCTACAGAGAAGTGAGAGATTACTCTACTACAAACTATTCTCTTTGCCCTAAACCTGGGTAGATGCCCAGAGGCTAAAGTTGAACCAAAATAATTTATTTTAGTGCTAAATTTTGGAAGACTGATGATCAGTTAAGTGTATGCCTACATGTATATGTTAAAAGTGGGCAGAGGTTTCAGATAAGGGAGATTTATTTTAAAAGTTAGGTGAATTATAATTGGAGAATCATACAGTGTTATAGCAGAAATAGACCAACTACTTTTTCTGTAAGTTAAAGGTAGATTCCTAAAATACAGGATGTGCCCAATGTTATGCAGTTAGTTGATGACATAGATTGGGGGTGGAGGGTGGGTAAAAGTGTCAGAGTGCTGGGTAAATCTGACAGGATTTTGAGAAGATAAGAAATGTCTGGGGAAGAATAATTAGGGCGCATAGATTATAGGAATGACTAGAGTGAAAAGGGGAAAGAAATAGGCATATAGGCTGTGGTCCTGATTCTACAGCAGTTTATATTTGTGATGTTTGATGAAGACATATCCTTAGATAGAGCCTGATCATAACAGCTTTTGAGAGACAGTTGTTAAGTATTCAGTGTGAACATTTATACCTTTGAAACTGGCAAATGCTACTTATCTTTTTTGTTGTTTTGTTGATTGTCTGAAATTAAGAAAGTGATAGAGAAAATGTTAATCAAAAAATTCCCAAACCTTAAATAGTTGTGTTCTTAATTTTCCTTGCATTTATAAAACCCCCGAACACCAGGGACTCTTCCTTGTCAACTTGAAGATACCTTCAAATTAGAAGATAGATATTATTCTATTCATTATTTGTAGAATTTGTATAATTTCTGTTGCTTTAATCATTGTGATAAATAATTTCTCTAGCCAAATACTGACCACATTATCCCTCTTTTCACACTTCTTTTCAGTGGCTTCATAGAGCTTTTACATTTTTATCCATAAGCCTTTTACCATGCCCTTCATATTTATGACTACCAAGAGCCTACCTATACTTCTACTCTTTTTTCTTCCCAATATTCAAGTCCTATAATTTCTTTTACCTACCAAATTTTACCAACATCTAATGGTTATTATTAAGGAGCAATCATGTGAATCTTAGAGTGTTGGACAATCTGTTTATCTTTTAATTAAATTTCTTTTAACCTTAATTTTGTATAAGACTATGTTTGCTACTTCTGATTTTTTTTACCTAATTTTTTTTCTTACCTCAGCCAAAGCATGATAAATTCTACTCCAGCCCTTCATTTTAACTCTATGTGTATCTCTCTATCTCTCATTTTTTAAATGTATTTCATGTAAAGAACATATTGCCAGATTCTGATTTTTAAACCATTCTGCTATTCATTTCCATTTTCTGGATGAGTTCATCCCATTTACATTTGAAGTTATAATTACTAGTTGTCTATTTCCCTCCATCCTATTTTTCTTATCCTTGTTACCTTCTTTTTACTCTATTCCTCCTCATAAGTCTGACTTTACCTCCCTATTCTGTATCCTTTTTAAGAATCCCTACTCTTAACCTCATATTCCTTAGTCTACCCACCCCTCTAAGAATCCCTCCCTTATCCTGTCCTCTCACCCTCCTATTTCTTGATCTATACACCTTTCTTTTGATTTTTTTTTTATCTACACACTCTTCTAAAAGTCCTTCATTTATCATGTGCCCTTGCCCTCCTACTTCTTTGTAAATTTAGAACATTTTTATTCCCCTCTGGATGTATTTGTTGTTCCCTCTTTAATATAGTTCCAATGAGAATAAGATTCCAATACTACCAGTCTTCCTGCTTCACTTCCATCTTCCATTCACTCCTCATTTGTATGAGATAATTGCTCCATTTTACCTTTCCCTAGACAATTTTATTTTTTAGAATCATCCTCTCACACTGAACCCTAAGCCTCCTATCTCTATGTATTTTTTCATAATACCCAAAATAATAACATTCTTAAAGAGTACAAATAACATTTTTCCGTAGAAAAAGTAAACAGATCTTATTGAATACCTTAAAATCAGTCTTTAATGTTTGTTTACCTTCTGGTAAGTTTCTCCTTCCTCTTATATGAAATTTTTTTCAGTTTATTAAATGTCCATTTTTTTCCATTGAGGATTATACTTGGCTTTGATGGGTAAGTTATTCTTGGTTGCAAGCCCAACTCTTTTGGTCTTAGAAATATATTACATACCCTTTGGTCTTTTAATGTAGAAACTGCTAGATCTTGTGTTATTTTAACTGTAGCTTTGCAGTATTTAAATTGTTTTATTTTTCTTGTTATTTCTAGTATTTTCTCCTTAACCTGGGATGTTCGAAACTTGGTTATAATCTTTCTATGAGTTTTCATCTTGGGATCTCTTTCAAGTGGTGGTTGATGGATTTTTTTTCTATGTCTTTTATTCTCATTCTAGAACTTAAGGGCAATCTTCTTTAATAATTTCTTGTAATATCATAGCTAGACTGGCTTTTTTAAACTTAACTATTGTCTTCTGACTATGAACCTAGATCTTTTCTATCCCCATAGTAACTATCTATTGAGTTCTTTCTCCTTTGCTTATTCATTATTATTACTTTTTTTGTGGCATATAATTATAGTGAGGTTCTAATCTTGAATTGTGGGGGATGGTGCTTTAGGTTTTTAGGCTTTTCTTACTATTGTTTTCTGAGCTATGTCTGAGGAGCCACTCTCTCAGGAACTCCTCTCTACCATTCAGTCATAGCTAAGGCCCCAAGCCCTGCTGTCACCACAATTGTTCTTGCTCCCTGGGATCCCTCCTGTGACTTCAGCACCTTCAGCTTGCACCTCTGCCCTGGAACCAAAACCAGGAACTCCACTCTTGTGCAAGCGTGCACAGCCAACAGCTTCCCAACCCCTCTGGTGCTGCACTCACTCACTCCTCCTTGCCCACTGCCCCAGTCCAGAACCAAGTCTGGGCAGCACAACTGGGCCTGGCTTCCCATAACAGCACAGGGTTCTTCAATCTCCCCCTACTCAGCCATCAGACCTCCACACAGTCTATGAGATGAAAGTTCTATATAAGCTGAGTCTGCTGCACCTTTTGCCCTGACCAAGCTGCCACCAAGGCTTTTTGTTTGTTGATTCAGCACAATCTGCCTGGAGGTGTTTGCACTTCAGTGAGGCCAGTCCTCTGCCCCTAGAGGTTGGTTCTTTCCTAAGGTTTTCTCAATCTTCTAGTAGTATGATTCATTTTACTAAAAGAAAACATGCAGATTGTCAGTTCTTGTTGAGATTATCTTACTCAGAGAACATAATTTGCTCCTATCACACCAATTATTGCTGTAGAGTCTACCAACTTTTTTTTATGAATCTTGCCCACTTATATCTACAAATCCTACTAAAGCTAAGACTATAGAAGACATCATTTACATTAACCTAATTCATATTTACAAAGGTCCATGAAGAATAATAATAAAGGTTTATCCCCTTTCCCTCTCCTCCCCCACTGCAAAGTAGGAAAAATGAATGGTTCATGGAATTGTTTTAATTGTTTTCAAGCCATATGTTCAGGATCCATTTGGTTAGTTAAAGCAGAAAAAAATGAACTAGCCCTAGTACTGTGGTTGAGCCACAAAACAATAGCAAAAACGTGATAATAGCTCTTGCTTGAGTTATTCTAGTGCAGAGCCACAAAAGTTAAAAATTGTTACTTTTTCACAACCCTACGTGTAAAGAAGATAAACTTGCCTCTTGGTTGTTTTACTATTATGAGATGAAAACACTTCTAAAACTAGCCAGCGTAGGCCAGATGGTATACCCAAGTTTTTGGCCTGGAAAAGCCCTTGAGATCAGATGCAACTTATAAGGAACTGGATGACAGAAAGTGTTAGGTATGAAAAAGAAAAATAGCTTATGTATTTCTCTGTAAATGAGAAATTTGTAAAAAGGCAGGTTCAAACTCAAAGTCTTTCATAATTCTCTATTACCCTACCGATCTACTTTTAACTCATGCTGTTCTTTATCATCTTATGTCCTGTATATATCCCAGAAGTATCTACATACTCATGAATTATGCCTTCTTCTTTCCCCTTTCCCTTGAAAATGCCTTTTCCCTTTTTTCCACAGTTATTTATGCTTGGAATGACCTGCCTATCCTAGCAACTCTTGCTTGTCACATAGCTACCACCTATATGGCCACCTCTCTATCTTCTGATTATGAAAATTCTATCCTTCCATCAAAATTCAGATCTTCCTGCCAAGTAATTACATTTTGCCCCACCTCACCCCCACCCCATAGAACAGTTTTATCCACTTACATAAACATTATGTTTATTTACAATTATTTGTGTTTTGTAGTAGTTGATTAAAAACTCCATGAGGACAAGGACCATGTCTTTTTACTCTTTGTCTTCCAACTTCTGGGTGCCAGGATTGTAGAGTAAACAGTCAAATGCTGTAACTTTCCTGTACTCACCTCTGAATAGCCATAAAATCGAGCCCCAAAACAAATCCTGGAACAGCAGAACTAGCAGAAAGGGTGAAACAGTCTTTTAGCCCAAGAAACTTGGAAGATCAACAAGAAAGGTCTCTCTCACTAGGTTTAGTGAAAGGGAAGCGCAGCCCAGGACAGGAAGTGTCCCAACAAGCCAGCAGCAAGCCCCACTTCAGCAAACCAGTGGGAAATCCTGAGCCCCAGTGTGGTAGAACAGGCAAGTACCAGCACCAGGACTTCACATGCTTTACTATTGCCAGGGAACCTGGAAGGCTTCTGCTCCCAGAACCACCACGTGCTTCAGGGTAGCCCCTGGCCAACCAGCATCCTCTAGCTGCTAGACCTCAACATGCTTCAGCATAGTCCTGGGCAAACAGGCAGCCTCTAGTGGCCAGACCATTAGATGCTTCAGTGTAGCCATGCAGAAATGCAGAAACACCCTACCAGGCTTCAGCACATGTTAGAGACCAATACCAGGACCCCAGATAAGCACCAGCTAAACTGCCAGATCCCTATGGCCTCCAGCAGCACCAGCCAACACTTACCTCACACCCTCAAAACAGCACCAGACACAGGAGTCCTCCGTGGGCTTCAGGGCAACATCAGTACAACACCAGGTAAACGGTCAGGGCCTGTAGCCACTAGCACAAGAAGCCATAGACAGTACCCCTACCACCCTGGGAGCAGAGCTCAAGTTTAAAAGAAAGGGGAACCCCCCCCCAAAAAAAATACTGGGCAGAAAATAACAAAAAAAGAATCTGACCACAGAAAGTTATTATGGTGACAGGGAAGAACAAGACAAATTCAGAAGAGGACAACAATGTCAAAACACTGAATGGGAAGTGGTCTCAATCCCAGAAAGATCTCATAGAAGAACTCAAAAAGGAGCTTAAAATCATATAAGAGAGATAGAAGAAAAAATGGGGAAAGAAATTAGAGTGATGAAAGAGAATTATTTTTTTTAAAGTCAAGAGTTTGGAAAACTGCTTAAAAAGTAGAAGAGGAGATGCAAAAATCCACTGAATAAAACAACACCTTTAAAGAGTACAATTGGCTAAATAGAAAAGAAAATATAAAAGCTGATTGAGGAAAACAATACCTTAAAAGTTAAGATTGGGCAAGTGGAAGGTAATGACTCTGTGAGACATCATGAGTTAATCAAACAAATTCAAAAGAATGAAAAAAAATACCTCATGGGAAAAAAACAGTGGACCTGGAAAATAGATCCAGGAGAGAAAAATATCAGAATCATTGGACTACCTGAAAGCCATATTCTAGCAGAGGACCTAAACAGTATCTTTCAAGAAATTATTAGGGAAAACAGCCCTGGAACCAGAGGGCAAAATAGGCATTGAAAGAATGCACTGATCACCTCAGGAAAGATATCTCAAAATAAAAACTCCAAGAAGCATTATGGCCAAATTTCAGAACAATTTCAGGTCAAAGAAAAAATACTACTAGTGGCTGTAAAGAAACACTTCAAATTAGAGAATCAGATCATGGAACCTAACACTCTGGAGGGCAAAGGAGCTAGGACTACAGCCAAGAATCACTACTTACCCAGCAGAATTAATCATAATACTCCAAAGGGGAAAATATGATTATTCAGTGAGATAGAATGATTTCAAGCCTTCATAAGAAGACCAGAACTGAACCAAAAATTTGACCCCCAATATCAAGACGCAAAAGAAGCATAAATAGGTAAAAAGGGAAAAGAAAACATAAGGGATTCAAAATAGCTGGACTTTTAACATCCCTACATGGGAAGATGATACTTGTAACTCTTAAAAATTGTGTCAGTAACAGTACAGATAGAAGGAATATACATAGACTGTATAATGCAAATTTGAGAGAATGACATTAAAAAAATTAAGGAATGAGAAAGAGGAGTACAAAGGATACAGAATAAAGGGAGAGGTAGAATGGGACAAATTATCTCATAAAGAGTGAGAAAGACCTGTTATAGTAGAAAGGAGGATGGGAGGGTGGAAAATGGCCATCGCTTAATTCTTGCTTATCTGAACCTTAACTCTCATCAGTATTGTCTCAGAGAGGGAATCATATACACAATCAGTTGAATATAGAAATTTATCTTACCTGACAGGGAAGTAGGAGGGGAAGATATTAAGGGGTGTAGGGATGGGGACTGACATAAGGGAGGGCAAATCATGGACAGTTGTAGACAGTAGCAGAACATAGGTAAGGTAGAAAAGGGTGAAAGGAGAGAGAGAACAAACAAGAGGAAGAATATGATGGAAGGAAATACAAAATTCATAACTGTGAATGTGAGTGGGATGAACTCTCCCATAAAACAGAAGAGGATACCAGAGTAGATAATAAATGACTCCTACAATATGTTGCTTACAAAAATTATATTTGAAGCAGAGAGACAAATAGAGAGTAAAGGTAAGGGGCTTGAGGAGAATTTATCATGCTTCAGTTGAAGTAAAAAAAAAAGGAGGGGTAGCAATCCTGATCTTAGACAAAGTAAAAGCAAAAAAAGACCTAATTAAAAGAGATAAAGAAACTGCATGTTGCTAAAAGGTACCATGGACAAGGAAGCTGTCAAATTAGAAGAGCAAGGAATAGCCTACCTTGCAGATTTATTGGGAGGGGAAGAATTAGTGAACAGACAAGAGATAGATAGCATTATGAAATGTAGAATATATAATTTTGATCATATTAAATTGAAAAGCTTTTATACAAACAAAACCAGTGCAACCAAGATTAGAAGGAAAGCATAAAGATAGGGAAGAATCTTTATTGCAAGTGTCTCAGATAAAGGCCTCATTTCTCATATATATAGAAAAAAAGAGTCAAATTTATGAGAATGCAAGCCATTCCCAGTTGGTAAATGTTCAAAGGATATGAATAGGCAGTTTTCATATGCAGAAATCAAAGATATTTATAGACATATGAAGAAGTCCTCTAAATCCCTTTTGATTAGAGACATGCATGTTAAAACACCTCTGAAACAATCTCACACCAATCAGATTGGCTAACATGACAAAAAAGAAAATGATAAATGTTGGAGAGAATGTGGGAAAATTGGGACACTAATGTATTTTAGGTCGAGGGGTGAACTGATACAACCACACTGGAGAACAATTTGGAATTACGCCCAAAGGGCAACCAAACTGTGCATACCCTTTGATCTAGAAATATCACTACTAGGTCCATATCCCAAAGAGATCATAAAAAAGGGAAAAGGACCTACATGTCCAAAAATACATAAAATTGCCCTTTTCATGGTTGCAAAATACTGAGGAAATACCCATCTGTTGGGGAATGGCTGAACATGCTGTGGTATAGGAATGTAATGGAATACTATTGTGCAATAAAAAATGTTGAGCAGGCAAATTTCAGAGAAAACTTGAAAGACTTATAGAACCTGATGCAAAGTGAAATGAGCAGATCTGGGAAAACAATGTGTATCAGCAACATTGTGTGATGATCAACTATGAATGACTCAGCTTTTCTCAGGAACACAGTGATCCAAGACAAGTACAAATGAGTCATGAAGGAAAATGCTATCCATTTCCAGATAAAGAAATGAGGGACTCAGAATGCAGATCAAAGTATATTTTTCCCTTTATTCTTTCTCATGCTTTTATTTCCTTTTGATCTGTTTCTTCTTCCACAGTTGTGACAAATTTGTGACAAATTGTGTGGGAGGTATGTTTTATGTGATAGCATATATTTAAACTATATCAAACTGCCTACCATTTTCAGAAGAGGCGAAGGGAAGGAAGGAGAGAGAAAAATTTGGAACTCAAAATCTTGTAAAAATGAATGCTAAAAATTTTCTTGATATGTAACTGATGAAAAAATACTATTTAAAATTTTTTTTAAATCTTTGTCTCCTAGTATTAAAGATAGTGACGTAGCAGGTATTAAATATTTATTTTACTGTGCTAAAGATAGGTTTTTCAACATCACTTTCCTCTTTCAGCTTGTTGCCAAAATATTAGCATAATCTTTACTCGGTAGAATGTACATTCCCACCACATTTTTTTAAAGTGAAATTAGACCTATACATGGTAAATTGTCTCTGGTGTCTATCCTCACAGGTTTGTTCCAGATCGATTACCAAAAGACAGTGAGAAAGGCAGCCAGTGAAAGGCATTTTATTTTAGTCTGTGGAGTCCCAAAACACAATAAACAATCCTGAAAGGGATTATAAATTCAGTTTAGTGAAGATTAAATAATCACCTCTGTCTGAAGGATTGTGCTAGATGCTGAGGATACAGAGTTCAATATGACACAGACCCTGCCCTTAGGAAGATTTCATTCTAATAGAGGGAAGAGATGTGTACACAAATAATTGTGATAGAAGTGAGCATGGTAATTGAAGAAGAGAGGTACCGAATAGGCAGACAGTCAACAAGTATTTATTAAACCCCTCCTGTGTGCTGAGGAATTCATAGTCTAATGGAGAAAACATCAAGAGAACAACTTTGTAATATTGTACCAACAAAACAACAAAACAGTATATAAACACATATACATGCATATATATACATATATATGTATATATATGTATATACACACACACACACACACACACACATACATTTATATAGATCTAGATGCCTACATCTACACTTTAACAAACAACATATATATTAACATATGTATATCATATATATTTATATATTGCATGTTAGATTATGAGCTCCTTGAGGGCAAGGATTGATTTTACCTTTCTTTGTATCCCCAGAATTGATAGATAGATATAGAATATAGATGATGAAAGTAGACAAATATGATAAATTGAAGATAATCTCCATAGGAAGGCAATGACATTAAGTTGTACCAGAAAAGTTTTCTTATAACAAGTGAGATTTTAGCTGAGACTTGAAGGAAGCCAGCAAAGCTAGAAGGCAGAGACTAGGAGAGAGAGCCCAAGGGAAGGAGTTCAGGGACAGCATGGCAACAATAAAAGCAAAGGTGAAAGATAGGAGAGGCCTTTGATAAGAATTAAATGTAACCAGTAGTCCAGCTTGCCTTGAAAATACACCATATGAAGAGAAATACTGTGAAATAAGATTGGAAAAAAAGATTATAGTTTATGGATTGTGCCAAGTCTTCATATAATCAAACAACTTTGTTGTCCTTTGATAAACTTGTCAACAGAAAATATAGTTAAATGAAGTGCAGTTGAAACCAAGAATAGATTCTTTTTGTTCTGAAGATCAATGAGATAATATCTGTGGGGTGCTTTGCAAACCTTAAAGTGCTATATAGATGTTGGCTTTTATTATTGTCTCTGACACACGGTTTCTAGCTTTCTGTCTTTGGAAAAGTCATTTAATCTTTCTGGACCTTGTTTTGATCGTGTGTACACTGAGGAGATTAGATTAGCCTGAATAGCTCTCCTAACTCTATAATTTGGTGAATCTATAAGTCCATGTCAAAAACTATCATGGACAATTTAAATGAGGAAATTCGTTGAACTTGTAAAAAGTGCCTTCAGGGTTTTCCAGATTTTCTGATAATTTATTTCTATACATCTCCATTGCTATTTTCATACATTCCTCTGTCATATTCTCTCAGTCTTTATGCCTTCAGAAATAATTTTTTTTACCATTTATTATCCTAACCCATTGTAGTGCCAATGCAGTATTTACAGTGCCCCTGATTATGATAAAGACCATGACTATAAGTATTGCATGACCTTCGATCACAAAATATATCAGATTCTCTAGGTAGAGGATAGAATTGAAGCATTTATACTGACACCAGAAAACCCAGCCCTAAAACCAGTAAGCTGATTCCATCATAGTACCAAAGATATTCAGAAGCCATAATAGCACTGAGATCCACAGCATCCTTCAGCCTTCCCACAAACCAATACGAGATCAATATTTACTCACAAACCTCTCTATCTCCTTGCCTGAACTCCTTTCTCCCCCATTGTCTCGCTAGCTCTGACCAGCTTCCTGTGGGTTCTGCTTCCCTTCAGCAAACTCCTACTACCACAGGCTCCATGTGACTACATTCAGCCTATTAGGGGGCAGAGTTTACTTTCAGAGCAAGAGAGATCTTCACACTCCACCCTAGGTCTATTCAGGGGCAGGGAAGATCTTCAAATTCCCATTCCCATTACACTCATAAGTTTCTTTTGTCAACATTTTCTAATGCTTAATGCCTTATATTGATGTTGGCCCTATCTTATATTTGACCACACAGCAAAATGTGTTGACGTAGTATGTAAAGGACTCTGGGTAATCAGATATTCTGAACCAAACTCTTCTCACACATACCTGGATGATAACTTTAACTCAAGAACTTTTATTAACTTTTATACTAATGGGGAATTGTAAAGCCACACATGAGCAGCTTTCCAGAGGACTACTGCTATGAACAGCTTTCAAGGTTCTGATTACATAGTATAGTGGAATCTCTATTTATTCAATACCAAATCAGAGCAAAACATTCACAGAAAATCAAGGTACAGCATTCACAATGACATAATAACTCAACAACTTATCACAGAAAATGGCCACATAGTTTTCACTAAAGTGGTCACATAGTTTTGAACAAAGTACAATCATTTAGTCAGTCACGTAGTAACTCAGTCATTCAATCATAAAGTACAAAAGGTCAAAGTCTTCTACCCATAGAGCATACTAAGTTACAAATCAGTCGCTGTTCAGTCATCAGTCACTATTCAATCATCAGTTAATCAGTCACTACTCAATATCCTCTTAAGGGGTAGTGGAAAATACACAGGCCATCCACCCCTTGGTCACAAGTAAATCACAGTTTCATCAGTACCCACGGAGAGGTTTTTTTCATCTTGACTTGGGGCAAGCTTTCAGCTTCCACAATTCCTCTTCCATGGTCCCAGCTCCTGACCAAATCTAACCAACTGCCACTTGAGTTCAAAAGCAGACAACTCCCAGCTCCTTGTCCAGCTCTCTGTGCAGTTCCTGCTCCAAATTGGAGCTCACAGCATCTAGTCCATCTCAAATCATTCACCTTCTCTGTTCCTGGGCAGACAAGGCTTAACAAAGCCACAAGAACATTCATGCACATTAACAAAGCCACAACAACATTTGTACAAAATACTGGCACCACAATCATGCTTCCTCAGTCTTCAGCAGCTCCAGCTGGCCCTCGGAAATCAGCAGCAGCCTCAGCAGCTCCAGCTGGCCCTTGGAAACCTCAGCAGCTCTGGCTGGCCCTCAGCTCTGGATGGCCCTCAGAAGTCTTCAGCAGCTTCGTTCTCAAAATCAAAATCACTTTCTCCCATTCTCAAAATCAAAATCACTTTCTCCACAGAAGTTCTAGTCCAGCAGCAGCAACCCAGCCTTCAGGTGCTCATGCCAAGACTTTTCAGCTTGTGCTGTTCCTTAAATATGGCGTAGTTCCTCCCTGTTCAGCGCCTTCCTGTTATATCAGCAACAGGAGTTCATACCTTCTGTTTCTTTAACAGAGGCTTAATTTGAAACTAGGTGCTAAGTACTTCTTAGCTTTCCAATACAAAGGAATCTTCAAATTTCATTACCATTATAGGAATTATGAAATGTTCGATTCAACTAATATTTATTGCACACCTACTGTATTTAAGATGCTGAGGGATATGTGTTCTGGGGAGTATGAAGTTGAGTGAGATGTAGCCTCTGCCATCAAGGAGCTCACAGTCTTTTTGTAGGAGTCCATGAGCAGTTACCCAACTAGCTGGGTCTCTCTCTGGGTCCCTCTCCACTTAATGTCTGTATTTTGGGAACTCCTGGCTTAGAACGAATGTCAATGATAACTGTTTCTCTTTGGAACAACAAGCCTGAGGGTCTTCCCCTATCAGCTTGATTTAATTTTATTTTTTCTAATTATAGGGGCCATCTCTTGACTCACTTCTTAAAGAGGCCTATTCACTGAAGGGGCATTATATCACTCTGAGTACTTGAAAAGACCATAGCCTAAAAAGGCCAGGATCTCCCATTGCATCCTGGGTTATCTTTAGTCAAACTGATGAATATCAAGTCACTGGATCCAGATGCCTCTGGAGGAGAAAGTGAGGCCGGTGACCTTGCACAACACTCCCTTGCTCAAATCAAAGTCAACTGCAAGTCATGCCATCATTTTACTGATGCCATGGGCCTCTTAGAAAATGAAGTACAAACACAACAACACAGTAATCTGTATCCCTAGTGCTTAGCACAGTGCCTGGCATATATTGATTACCTAATAAATGTTTGTGACTTATTTATCTCAAGGGAGCAAAGCTTTTCAAGAAAAAGGAAGTGACCATCATTTTCATGTTTTGTAAAGAAGTCAGGAATAAAAAAGTTGTTGAGTTTCCTAATTAGGTGGTTGCTAGGAGAACAGTTTCAGTAGGCAGGCAGATGTGGAAGCCAGATTGTTTTGAGGTGAGAGTGCTTAAGTGATACAGAAGCAATGAATGCCCACAGCTCTTTCTAAAAATTTAGCAGTAAATCAAACAACCCATTTATTAAGCCCATATCATGTGCCAGGCAGTGTGACAGTTGTTGAGGATACAAAGAAAAAGCAAAAACATTCATTCCCTTCAAAGGTCTTATGTTACTAATGGAAGAAATAGCATGTACACTAAAGATACATACAGTTCAGATAGAAGGTAGCCCTAGAGAGGAAAGCACTAACAGTTGGGAAAACCAATAAAGGCCTCTTACATAAAGTAGAATTTAAGATGAATTTTTAAAGAAGCTTAGGAAAATCACTTGCTATTTGGGGGATGGAATGGAGTAGGAGGAGGAGGAAAGATCTGAGACAGGGAGTCTAATGAGAAGGCTACTTTCAGGTTATGAAGACATGAACTAGGTTGAAGGCTGTGTGAAGAAAGCAAAGGAGACATGTATGAGAGATGTTGTGATGGTAGAAATGAGCAATGACTGGCTATAGTAGTAAGAATAAGGAGTTGAAGGTTACATTGAAGTTGTTAATTTGGGTGACTGGAAGAGTAACAGTGCAGTAACTGCGAAGTTGAGAAGAGTGGGTTTGGAGGAAAACAGTGAATTCTGTTTTGGCCACAGTGAGTTTCAGATGCCAAAAGAACATCAGTCCTACATATCTAAGACGCAGTTTGTGATACAGCATTGGAGCTTAGGAGAGAGACTAGGGCTAGATATATAAATTGGAAATCGTCTCCATAGAAATGATCATTGAATCTGTGGAATTTGAAGAGCTCACCAAATGGGAGAATGTAGAGGGAATTGACGTGGAAGAATATAAGTCAGAAGAGAGTGAAATACAATAGTCATACAAATAGGGGCTGAACCAAGAGAACAAAGTAGAGAGAGATGAGATGACAGACAAGCTTAAGTAATATGGCAAAGGAAAGGATTTCTTGGAGGACCCTGAATCGTGTTCGTAGGCAGAGAGACTACAGATTTGTTCCTTATATGGGCCCACTAGCTTTGTCTAGTCCAAAACCACAGATTGTGCTTCTAATCCTGACTGATTCAGCTGGCCAGAGGCCAGTTTTGTTTTCCTTAAACAAACCTACGTTTTAAAAATGTATTGTTATGCCACCTTAATTTTCCACTCAGTAGGCAAAGTAGAGGAGGCAGGAGGAATAGGAAATGAGATACGCACATACATAAAAACAGAGATCAGGAGTATAATAGATTTTGGAAAGTATATGTCTATAATATATATGTATATGTGTATGTATATATCTATAGCTATGGAGAAACATATCTAAAATATTGTAGCCTTCTGGGGGTGGGGGAGGGTATGTATATATTTATAACTATACAGAAGCATCTAAACTTTATTGTGGCCTTCTGGTGGGGGGGAGGCAGATGGAAAAAAAAGAAGTAAAAAAGTACACAGCAGAGAACAAAAGAAAACTCACAGGGAAGCAAAGGAAAAAATGGACAATTCTCAACACAAGTATTTATCATATAGACTTTCTTGAAATGAAAATTTATTGTTACATATTTCGAATCTTTTCTTATGTTCTCTATGCACACGACATGCTTTTTTTTTTCTTTCTAACATTGTATTTAAGTTCCAATATTTAAGTTTATGTTATATTTTTGTTTCTTTTCTCTATATTTTTTTCTGGTGTTTGAGTCTCAAGATTCTGAAAAACAAAATTTTCCCCATGATTTGCAAACTAACATCCACAGAAGCAGAAACAAGAGATAACAGTTTGAAAAGGTAGAGATCTTGCTTACAACTGCATATGATCTGAATTAGGGGACAGATCATATGTAGTTGTAAGTAAGATTCCACCTTTTCAAACTGTTATCTCTTGTTTCTGCCCTTGTAGATGCACACATTCATAATGAGGTTGACACATGACTGGCAGAGCTAACTCAGTGTTTGGGAGGTTCTGTAGGAAAGTATAGAAGAGAAGAAGAGGTATTAGACTGACTATCAGAATGAAGGTCTACAAAGCCATTGTGCTGATCTCATTGTTGTATACCTCTGAAACCCAGACAATATACCAGCACCATGCCAGGAAACGGAATCACTTCCGTTTGAATTGTCTTAGGAAGATTCTGAAGATCACCTGGCAGGATAAGATATCAGACAGACACTCAGGTCCTTTATTGGACTAAACTGCCAAGCATTCAAACTCTGTTTCAGAGAGTGCAACTCTGATGGGCTGGCCATGTTGTTCAAATGCAAAATGTACACTTGCCAAAAAGACTATTGGACATAATTGAAAAGCTATATTTGGAAAACAGGCAAAAGCATGAGCCCTAAAACACAAAACATAAAAACAAACCTGTATGCCATCCTCAGTTAAAGCATGAAGAAATAGGGAATGCAAGGGTTTTTTTCAAGAGTTAAATGTTCTAAGGAAGAAGAAAGAACCTCCTTCTAATTAGGGGAAAAATAATACGTTTCTTCAGAAGATTTTGTCTTCTGTCATTTCCAAGAATGTTTTTCTCTAACAAATCAGTTGTTACTAGAAAAGTCCCATTAACAATAGAAATGTAGATGAAGAAAAATGATCAGGTGGTCTTAAATTTTAAAACTGCTGGGTAGCCATTCTTTGCTATTTCCTCATAATAGGTAGTAAACTTTAACACTGAGAATTTCCCCCTTTTCTTATAGTCCGTCAAAGTAATTGAGCTTTTTCCCATTTTAAAAATTCATTTTTGGAGTTGGCATCTTGTGGTCATAGAATTATGGTTGAGAGATTAAATATATTTCAGATACAAAATTGTAAATATAGTACAGAGTAACTGTGAGCTTATTACAATATCATTAAGCCACATTTTTCCCCAAGAGAAAAGTGTGGATTTTTTTTGTTTTGTTTTTGTTTTTTGGTAACTTGCAAGAAATTTCTTGCCTTGCAGCAATATACACGTTTAACATTTTTTTAAAACCACAGTATTTAACTGTGGTATTGGGTTTGTAGCTATTTGGGTTCACTGTGCTATGAATGTAATGAAATATAGTTGCTAATATCAGAGAACATTTAATGAATTAATAAAAAAATTCATACAGAAATACATCCATTATGACAGTTTGTTGTTTTGAAGACATGATGTTGTATTTTTACATAAAAAAGAAAAAGTTGCCCCAGACTAAGAACATTTCATGGTTCTGCTTAGGAAAAAGAAGAATTTAAGGAATAAAAGTGTGACTCCCCCCAATAAAGATCTGTTCATTTGTCTATTCATTTATTTATTAAACATTTATTAAGGTACTGCTGTGTATCATTTCAGTGAATTAAGCACTTGAGAAATACTGGGTTAAATCAGACTTAGCTATTGCCTCAAGGAATTTGTGATATAGTAGCAATGATCAGATAGATATACTCAAATAATAGTATGTAATTGGTGTTTGATCCACCCTTCCTAAGAAAGTGTCATTTGAGTTGGACTTTAAACAAACATCTGCCAAGTGTTTCAAAGCATTAAAGGATAGGTATAATGTAAGCAGACAGAGATGGGGCCAGCACTAGAAGAGCATATGTCCAGTATAGCAAAGAGGTAAGTTGGGCCAAAATACATTTGGGAAATGATTAATGTGGCTGCAATTTAGTAGAACAAGAAGAGATGAGGCTTGCAGACTACATCATAGGTAGATTGTGCAGGATCTTAAAAGTCAAATGTTGATACTATATTTATAACAGTCCTGGTATTAATTAATTTATGGCAACTTACTTTTCATTAATTTTTAAATAGCAAATAAGAAGTATGCATAAAATAATATTGTGAATATGTCTTTAATTTTCCTTGTCATTGAAGTGGTTGAGGTTAAGTCACAATAATTGTGCAAAACTTAAAATATTTTAACTTTAAAAATATAGAACCATTGTCCTCAAACCATGTAAAAATTAACATTTAGTTTAGAAGCAAGACATTTGATAAATATGTCAATGTAACAATCAGTAAAGTGGTTGTATAACTAAAAGTAAAATTGTTTTCACATTAATAAACTTGAAATTTATCTCTTTAGTGATATTTTTTTACTAAGGTAGTTATTTTGTAAGGAGAATGGATATAACTATTTACTCTGAATATTATAGTTATTAATTGTTTTCAAGTGTGAGAACACATTAAAGTCAAAGGCTATATTCTAACAGAAGAAGAAAAAAAGAACTTAATAGAACCTAAGGAACAAAACTTTTTGTCCACTGGAATTATCTCTCATTTTTAAAAAAGAAAATCAAATACCAAGAAAACCAACTGAGCTTAGGGACTAAGGGTTTTTCTTTTTTAAAAGAAATTTATAAGGTATAGAGGTCAGCGCAAATTCAGCCTAGGTTTAGGAGAAAGGCAATGTGGTGTAGTACTAGAGATAATAGATTTGGAATGTGAGTACCTTAGTTCAAAACCAAGCTTTACTCTTTACTACATTCATGTCTTTGGGCAAGTCATGTACTGTCTGCAAGCCTCATGTATCTACACATGAAAGAATTGGACCATATAACCTCTGTAATCTAGCATTTATTACTAAATCTCATGGTCTTCTGACTCTCTATGCCCATAGTACTAAGAATAGTATTTGAGGTTCAGAATTGTGCTCTAGAAGCAGTATAAGATCCTTGGCTACTAAACATTAAATTTTAAATTATATTCATTATGAGACATTTACTGAAGCATCCAAATGGACTTTTGCAATCCTAAAAGACTCTCAGCAATGAGAGTTGAAACAAAAAGGAAAGTTAACAGATCTAGAGGTGGAAGGAATGTCTGTGATGATTCATCTAGTTCTAAGGGTTTTTAACCTGAGTATCTGCAAAAATTTTTTAAAATATTTTGAAAACTACTTCAATATGATTGTTTTCCTTTGCTATCCTATGAAGTTTATTTTATACATTTAGCAGTATTATTCTGAGGAATTAATAAACTTGATTGTATTAACACAGGAGTACAATACACAAAATACTTAAAAACCCTTGTACTATGTTTCTTACATTTCCCAATCATTTTTGATACGTAACCCTTTTTTTCTGTTCCAAATTTCTCTGATGACATTCTTTATGCTATTTCTCCTGTGAAATCCCTAATTTATAAAATATTACTCCAATGCCTGCTATGAGCTTTTCCATTGCTCATGGTAATTCTTAGTGTAGGTGGTATTCTATGAATCATATTCATATAGCACCACCAGAAAAAGCATTTTTTAAAACAATAGGCCAGCATGCACATAATTTCATTATACAATTCAGATCATATTATATTATATATGGCAGTCACAATCTTACCTTTCTTGGTCATGGTCTTCCTCAGTGTCCAAAACCTTATCCTGGGGTAGCCCTTATCTCTTTTAGAAATGTCAGCATCATTCTTATTTATTTAACACTTAAATATATGTGTTATAAATGTGGATAATTCTTCTACCAAGAGAAAAATCTACACTTGTTCCTCATTGCCCAGAAGATAAGATACAAACTGTTGGCTTTTTAAGTGCTCCACAGTCTAATTCTCACTTATCCCTTTCATCTCATTTCATACAATAAAAATTTCATACCCATACAGAAAATCTAAGTTTTAGCCAAACTGAGCCAGAAGCTGTTCCACAAAATAGACATTCTGGTTTGTGAATGCATTTGTACAAGAGGTCCTCCCTACCTGGTGTGCATTCCCTCCTCATCTCCACATCTCAAGATTCACCACCTCCTCTGATAAGCTTTCTCTGATCTCTCCCTCACCTCGGTTATTTTCCTCATCAATTTTCCTCTAACCATCCTTATTTGTGCATATGTTATTTATTCTAGTAAAATGTAAACTCTTTAAATTCAGAAACAGTTTTATTTCTGCCTTTGTATTTCAGAGAGGCAGCCGGTAGCACAGTGAATAGAGCTCTGGGTCTGGAGTGAGGAAGACAAGTTGAAATCCACCCCCAGACTCTTAGTATGACCCTGGGTAAGTCATTTAAACTCTGTTGCTTCAGTTTCCTCAACTACAAAACTAATATAATAAAACACTTGAAAAGGTTGTTGTGAGGTTAATATGAAATAATATTTATAAAGCATTTCTCACTGTGCCTGGCAAATAGTAGGCACTTAATTAACACTTGTAGAATTGAAATGAAAAGAGACCATCCATGTCTTAGTCCTAATAGAGGGTCTTCATGGCTTTGAATTTGTACAACACCATAAAAATCATTAACCATCTGATGATTTGTGTTACCTTAGTCAGCTTCACAGTTCCTAAGATGATAGATATGAGCATTGTGTGGCATGTTCTACATTCTGTCCTCTTCCGGCTTTGTAGGATCTTTCAAAATGTATGCTCTTCTGCTGTGACCTTTGAGAACTCAGGTCATATCTACTTTGGAGTAGAACTTCACTGAAAGATCATTTTCATTGTCATCATTAAATAAATGCATTTGTTTACCAAAAAAAGGTAGTAATTCGGTACTACCCTATGTACAAACTCATTGATGTACTTTGTAAAATATTTAATAAGCTTAGAATTTTGCTTGGATACACACTGGCTTTTTTTTTTCCTCCTCTATTTTTTAATACCAGTATCTCAGTGGTTGCCTCAATTCTCTATTACTTCAGAAGTGAAAACATAGGGGAAAAACCTCAGTTTGTCCAGTAAACAGAAAATAGCTTTATCTGGTATTATAGGAAAAAAACACTTTGGGGAAGGGAAGGAACAAAAATATAACTTTGGATCGTATGTTAAGAAGTACAAAATTGAACTTTTAAAACATTTTTATATATAATTTTATTTATTTTTAGTTTTCAACATTTACTTCAATAGGATTTTGAGTTTTTAAATTTTCTTCCCCTTCCTCTTTTCCCCACTCCCCAAGATGGCATGCAATCTTATATAAGCTCTACTTATATATTCATATTAAATATATTTTTACATTAGTCATGATGTAAAGAAGGATTAGAACTAATGGGAGGAACCATGAGAAAGAAGAAACAAAACAAAACAACTAAAGAAAAGGAGAGCAAATAGTTTTTTTCTCTGGATGTTGATAGCATTTTCCATCATGAGTCTTTTGGACTTGCATTGCTCAGAAGAGCTAAGTCTATCAAAGTCAAAGCACAATGTGGCTGTTACTGTGTACAGTGTTCTCCTGTTCTGTTCATTTCACTGAGCATCAGTTCATATAAGCCCTTCCAGGTTTTTCTAAAATCTGCCTGCTCATCATTTCTTATACCACAATAATATTCCATTACATTCATATACCATAATTTGTTCAGCCATTCCAGTTGATGGGCATCCCCTCAGTATATCAGGTGGGGAATGACTTGAATTCTTATGAATTTGACTCAGTTCTCTATATATTTTAGAAATGAGGCCTTTCAGAGACATTGGCTATAAAAATTGTTTCTCGGCTTTCTGCTTCCCTTCCAATCTTGGTTCCATTTGCTTTGTTTGTGCAAAACCTTTTTAATTTAATGTAATAAAAATCATCCATTTTGCATTTCATAATTTTTTCTATCTCATGTTTAGTCATAAATTCTTCCTGTCTCAATAGATCTGACAGGTAAACTATTACTTGCTCTGCTAGTTTGTTTATAGTATCAGTTTTTATATATAAATCATATACACAAAATTGAACTTTTTTTAAAGGCTACATTTATATTAACAGCCTAGTAATATTTTCAGTGGGGATATGGAGACTCAGAAGAATACCTTGTGGAGTTAGTTTTCAGTAGTAAGATACACAAAAATTTCATTTCAGCTCTGGCAAACCAGGCCAACTCTGCAATTTTTTAGGCAAATGAGTCTGATTAATTTTCTATTTAATCCTCTGGCATGTACCCCTGCTGATTGTCTCGGAGATGGAACTTCCTCAGAGGTGGAATGGTGATCATGGAAATACTTTCACTCAGGTCTTTTGCACAGGAATTTATGGCTTTGTAAATACAGCTCTTAACTCAGTCAGTACTAAGCCCAAAGCACTTTCACTTATGCCCTCCTATGATGGTATACAGCTTGCTAAAGGCCCAGAAAAATCCAACCACAAAAACGTTTTATTATTTTGGTGCTGCCATATAGCCATATACT
Source organism: Pseudochirops cupreus (assembly GCA_028627135.1). Lineage (NCBI taxonomy): Eukaryota > Metazoa > Chordata > Mammalia > Diprotodontia > Pseudocheiridae > Pseudochirops > Pseudochirops cupreus. Next base: position 27,741 of record JAQQSU010000163.1, read on the forward strand.
AAAACAAAGATATAAATGTTGATGAAAATGTTTGTTAGTGGCTACATGCAAATCCAGGCCAAAATCAGCCACATTCTTGTAAAGAATGTAAAAGCAAGACAACAGCTAGAGGTAAGTTATTAACGAAAGATATTTTAGGACTTAGTGAGGATGTTTTTCAGTATTAGATCCATGTTTGTTTTATTTTTATTTTTTGTTATCCGGACTTTGACAGATATGAATATTTCTATTTACAAAGAGCTGAAAAACAGGGTTGCTCAACAGAACTAATTCTCTTGGGTACAGTTTGTGTTTTTCTTTAATTTTTTTTCATTTAACAAGTATTTATTTTCTATCTTTCATATTTCTCTCCTCACCCCCTCACCACTGGGGGAAATTTTTTTTTTAATTTGATTTGTTTATTTACTTTACAAGACTCACTTCCACAATCTCTTCAGTTTCAGATTTTCTGCCCTCCATCTTCCCCCCCACATGGCGGCATGCAGTCAAGTATTGGATCTGCAAATATTTTCAAATTGGACATTAGTCTGGTTGTATAGAAGGGTTGTAACCAGTGGAGTGAACAATGGGAAAAAAGAAAGAGAACCAAACATGAAAAAGAGCGATAGTATTGTAATGGTAATGGAATTTGGAGATGCCCCTGTATTGGCTTGGTTTTTGGGTTGAG
>JAQQSU010000163.1:28907-44044 GCA_028627135.1 Pseudochirops cupreus
GGAGAGAATAGACTGGGGGAGGGGGGAAACACTGGGATGGCTGTTTTGGGGTGGTGGGCGGGGGAAAGACGGGGAGAAAATATGTGACTCAAAAAAAATTTTAATAAAATAAATTTAAAAAAAAAAAAAAGAGAGAGAACCTCCAAGCCTTATCAAACCAGTTGACTGCTACCTGTGTCATATGATTTATCTAGATACCAGTGATACTGCTAAAAGGCATTGCTAAATATTATGAGGCCTTAGGTAAGAAAAGAATGACCTTTGGGACACTAGAAATGTTTTTTTTTATCAATGTTCTTGATCAAAAACAAGCATCTCAGAATAAAAAAGCATATTCCTGTAGTGACCAGCAGGTTAAGAAGATGTTATCTGGTTTTGGTTTTGGGAATTGGTTTTCTGAAGCTTAAAATAGGAAAATTATGAGCTCCTGGCCAGGGATTAAGTGCCTGGTAAGAATATATTTGCTAAGAATCTTGAAAATCCGAAAAGGAATCTGAACTGAAAAGGAAGAGGAACAAATAAAACTGCTAACATACTTTTCCCAAGCTAGATACCCAAAAGAGTAGCTAGAGAGTAGCTTCTCAATAGAGATGCCTGAAATTGTAAAGGAGAAAAAAAATCAGGAAAAAGAACTGGCCATAAAATCCATTCCTCATATATTTCTCTGTAAATGTACAAAATATGTCTCGTAAGCAAGTGATTTGACTTTTTCACAAAGAAAAACAGTTCTGACGGTGGGAAAGGGGAAGTTGTCTAAAAAGAAAATTCACTGAGAACTCATTGACCAATTTTAGTTTTTAAAAGATAAATAAAGAATGTAGAAGCAAGTGTGGAAAATGAATGGTAGGTACAAAAGCATGGCATGGTTCTGAAATTATATGGTTGGGTTTGTTAAAACTTATAATAAGCTTGTATCATCAATGATCTTTGAAAGATCATGGTGACTGGAAGAGGTAATACAGGAGTATAAATGAGAAAAAAAATTTTTCAGATTTTCAAGAAGAGATTTAAATTGGTTAAAATGGGCCAGCAAACTTAACTTTGATTCCTATCGTAAAAAAACAGAAACTACTGGGTGGTGGGGGCAGTCTACAAAAAGAATCTGTGATCAACAAAAAGTGAGTAGTATTTTACCAAGAAAATGCATGCCAAACTAAGCATATTTTCTTTCTTTAAACAGGCTAACTAAATGAGTAGATCTAAAAATCCTATAGGTAGAAGTTTACCTCTATTTAGTGGAATGCTTGACAGTTTCTTATTTTATTCTTTTAGACAAAATGGAGAGATCAGAACTAGATTGGTGTATGATGAGTTGGATACATAACTGGTTGAATGACTAGACCCAAAAATTAATTGTTAATGTTTCAACTAAGAAGGAGGTCTCTGATGGAGAGCCTCAGTGATCCAGACTTGATCAGTTTCTTTCACATTTTTATCCATGATTTTGATGAAGACATGCTTTTTAAAAAATCACTTCTTACTTAAAAGATGATAGATATTCAGATAGAAATAATTCATCAAAAGGTACTATGCATTTCAGTAAACTGCAAGGTGCATATGAGTAAACAGTGTGATATATAATGGCTAAAAAGTTAATGCAGTTTTAAACTGCATTGAGTAATAGTATCCATGATTAGAAAAGAATATGGTCACAATAGTTTGTTCCTGTTAGATCAAATTTGGAGGGTTTTTGGTTTTTTGTTTTAGTTATGGAAGTCATATTTTAAGAATATTGATTAGCTTGTGAATTTCCAGGGAATGGCTTCAAGTTTATGTAACAGGAAAGTTTGATTGAAGGGATTGGAGAGGGATGGTTTGGAGGAGACATAGGGAAGACATAATAGCTATCTTTAACCATTTATTTCAATCATCTATCAACTGACTATGCTAGCTGCTGGAGATACAGCTGTAAAGAATAAAACAACCCCTACCTTGAAAGAGCTGAAATTCTAATGGGCTGTCATGTGGACAAGTTCTTGTTGGTTACTCTTGAAGTGTTGCTACTGGAGTCAGGAAGACCTGAGTTCAGATTTTAACTCAGACACTAGATGTTGTGGACCTGGGTAAGGAACCTTGTTTGACTCAGTTTTCTCATGTGTGAAATGGACGTAATCATAGAACCTACCTTGAAGGGTTTTTGTGAGGATCAAATGAAGTAATATTTGTAAAATACAGTACCTGGTACAGAGTAAGCACTATATAAATGTTTGTTTTCAGTGTTCTTTTATTATTATCTAGAAGGAATGGGTAAAAGTTGTGGAGTGGCAGATTTAGTCTTGATAATGGTGAAAAATCCTAAATATTTAGGGCTATCTGAAAGTGTAATCAGCTGCCCATGGAAGTAATGGATGCTCCTTCACCAGAGATTTTTCAAGCTGAACCACTTCTCAGGTATGTGGAGAGGGAATTCTTAATCGAGTATTAGTTAGACTGTTTGGCCACTGATGTTCCTTCCCACCATGACATTCTGTTATTCTGTGACTTATACTTCTGTTATCACTTAATACTTATTTAGCACAGTGCCTACCAAATAATAGGTGCTTACTGCTTGATAATGGACTGACAATCAGTCCTTAGACAGGTTAAGCACATACTGGTTGGTAGGCATTTGATAGGTAGTGGAGATATAAGTGCAAAGAATGTAATCTTCCTACTTGGAAGGAGTTTCCTTTCTGAAGGGGGAGACAGTTTTAAATGTAAATATATACAGCATAAAGAGAAATACAAGAGTTTAGGAGGGAGGGCAGTAACAATGCCTTATTTGGAAGGCAATCACTTGTATGTTTTAAATTAGATGTTATACAGCCATTAAGTAAGTGGTGGCTGTCAATAAAATATAATGTGTTTCTTTTTGTACAATTTGGATTTTATAGGAAGTACCCGGGATTAGACAGAATTTCATGGTAATGACATTAATTATCAAGGTGCCGTGTTTGCTATCCAAGGTAACAAATGATGCTTTCAGATAGAAGTATAAGTATAACTTACATTAATGAATTTACTCATTGTTAGCACATTAACCAGTGTTTGGTGTTGTTGTCCATTACACACACACACACACACACACACACCCCTCTACCTGTGTGCATACATAAACAAAAATATGGCTTCTAAAGGAAAAGCATGATCTAAATCTATATAAAACTTCATAATATGAAGAGTCTATTACTAATGGCAATAACCTACTATCAGCATAACTGAAGACACAGATACATGTTCCAATACACACTTCTTACACTTGATACCTATTAGAGATATTCCTTGATTTGTTGCTATAATTTGCTGCTGTTTGCAGGGCCTGGCACATTAGACTTAAGATCAGGCTTTTTAAAAAAAAAAGTGTCTCCCTTGGTTACTGCACTGACCTCACCCGTAACTGCTCAAGCAGCTTTTTCTCTTTTTTAGCCCTTCAGAACTCTGCTTTTTTCAGTAGAGTGAGAAAATGCAAGCTTCTTCAAATACAAAATGAATAGAAAATACCTGATCAATTGGACTCAATTCAACCAATCAGCAAGCATTTTAAAAATATTTTATTGGTATCTTTTGTTTTCGTATCACTTATCTCTAAATACATCCTTCCCTTGGGCAAGCCCTTCTTTGTCAGAAGAACAAAGAATGAAAAAGAATGAAGAATCAATACAGCAAAATTGACTAGCATATTAAATAAGTTTGTCAATTTATGCAGCATGCAACACCACCTCTGCAAGAGAGCTGTATTTTCTCATGTCTTCTCCAGAGCCAAGTTTGGTCTTTAGAATTCAGCTTCCTTTTTTATCTCTTTCACATAATTCTTTCCATTTATGTTGTCGCAGTTATTACATGTATTTTGGGGGGGTCTACCTACTTAACCAATTCATATGAGTCCTCCCATGCTTCTCTAAATTCTTCATATTAATCTTTTCTTATGGTAGAATTATGTTCTTTTGCATTCAGATACAGTGATTTGTTTAGCTGTTGCCAGTGAATAGGCTTTTATTTTCACAAACATTTATTAAGTGCTAATTCTGCCAAGAATAGTTCTAGATGGTTTCTGTTCTCAAGGAGGAATCAAGGCTATATACTGTGAAGGTCAGTTAAGTCACCACATAGGAAGTTCCCCCGGTACTGAGCATTGAAAGGAGGCTTCCAAGAGCAGAGTTGAGAAGGGAGAATATTCCAGATGTGGTACACAACCTTTATATAGGCATAGATGGAGATTGATTGTCATGTGCAGGGAACATTAAGTAGGCCAATTTGCCTAGAACTTGGAGTATGTGAGAGGAAGTAATATGTCATCAGCCTGGAAAAGCAGAGTAAAGTCAGACTGAAGATCTTTAAATACCAAACAAAGGAGTTGTATTTTAATCCAAAGGCAGTAGTCAGCCATATGAAACTTCATTAGTACAGAATTCACATGGTAAGATTTATGCTTTAGGCTAGGGGGAAAAAAAAAAACAGAAAGCAAAAAGGTCCATTGAATTCTTCCATCCAGGACTTTCATCATTTTTCCAAGAGACCCTGGGAATCTAGGAGACCTGGGCTCACTTCCTCCTTCTGACACATGACTTCTTGCTATCCCAAACAGCTCTCTAAGACTAAATGGCAGAATAGTTGCCGATTTGCATTATAGAAATTGTCATTTTCCTGAAAAAGAGTTCTCTTTACCAGTGATTCAAATGCCAGTCCCTCCTTCACCACACCCCAAAGGATATATTTGTACAAGAGATATGTCTGCATATGTGTACATGTATATGTGTCAATATACATTTGTGGCTTTTTAAATCATATCTGAGGCTTTATAGGGATCTTCTAGTATGGAAACGTGTATATACACATGTGCTTGCACATGTTTTTGTATATAGATGACTGTTTGAACCCGTGATTTCATCAGTGATGTTTCTCTTGATGTGGAAACTTCTTCCACCAATGCAGATCAGTAATTTTTCTATTACTTACAGACTTAGAGGATTTCCCAGGCAAGTTATTTAACTGTGTACTCCAGTAGTTAGTACCTTAGAGAATTAGGTAACTCTCCAAGTCCGAGGCTAGATTCAGGAGCAGGTACAGCTCAGCATCCTCAACTAGAGTAATGAAATCAGAAGTCTAGTGAATGTGTGTGTGTGTGTGTGTGTGTGGTGTGTAACATTATACATAAATATAAACTCATACTGAAATAACATAGTATAGTAAATAGAGAGCTGGCCTCAAAGCCATGAAAACCAGGGTTGAAGTCCTGCTTCTGACACATACTGGCTATGTGACCCTAGTGAGTCAGTCAGTAAACATTTACTAAGCTTTTACTCTGTGCCAAGTGCTGTACTAAGCACAAGGATACAATGGAAAGTAAAAATAATCCCTTCCCTCATATAATTTAATGGGAAAGACAAGATATAAGTATATACACAATATACAGTGTAGATGGAAGGTAAGCTCAAAGGGGAAGGATGTAGAGCCTGTGGGGACTTGGAAAGGCTTCTTGCAGAAAATGAACTAATAAGGGCCAATAGTAGGGCTGTAGCTGTGCAAATAGAGAGGGGTATATACAAGAGGTGTTGTGAAAGTATGTTAGTGACCTAAGCAATTTTTATAAATCCATAAGATGCAGCAAAGTGCTAACCTGCATTGGTAGAGGGATTTTCCTCACCTAAGAGTTTACAATATCATTGAAAATATAGGTACAACACAGAAAGACATACATATATGCTATAGGTCCAATCTATTTACATAGATAGCCTATCTATGTTAGATGTCCAGTCCACACACACATATAAAACAGGCTCAGTACATGCATATATGTAACATTTATGTTGCATGTCCAGTGCACGCACATACACACATGCAACTATATAAGTCCAATCCATATACATTCTCTCTCTCTCTCTCTCTCTCTCTCTCTCTCTCTCTCTCTGTATGTATGTAATGGATCTAATTTTCTGTTAAGCAAAGATACCTGAAGTATTAAGCTCATTTGTAACAAGAGCATAGTTATCAGCAGATTAGATTTTTGGAAAAAGGCTGCTTGGATTATGAAAGAAAGATGATTCATGATCATGTTATAGAACATAGTAAGAGGAAAAAAGGTTGAAAAGGATAGCAATAGAGGGGGACAGGTAGGAATACACAGTAAAGAACAAAACAAGTTTAATTTTTTGAGTTAGGTAGGCAGCTAGGATGGTAAGTTAGATAGGAGAAGTTTGATGGAATCAGTCAGTTTGAAAGAAATGTTATGGAGAAGAGTTTAAAACTGACAGCACTAAAGAGCCATTTTGGGCCCTAAATTTCCACATCCAGGTTAAAAGGGGCCTAACCAATATATCAAAATAGCTTAAATAGGAAATAAAAATTTATTCTATTTTGTAATTGATTCTAGTCTGTATCACTGCCCTTTTGTATAACTGCCTGTCATATTTGTCTTTGAATTAAATTCAGATGTTCATAGGTTCACAAGTTCAGTCTTTCTCTCTGAATTAAAAGTTCAATTTTCCTATAAATTAAATGAAACCAGTTATCTTTATACCACTAGCTGCCCTTGTACAATTAGAGGAAATCTGTTAACTATATATCATTAGATATGATTACAGGTAGATGAAGTTAATCAGAATTTCCTAACAAGACAGGAAGAGGAGTTGTTGCTAACCCCTCCTTCCTGAATTCCAACCAGTCATATTGTCATTCATGTCTATGATACTTCTGGCCTTGTAAACAATGCTAATTTCATCCCTATCTATGATTCTGCCCCTGCTTTTTAGATGCTCCCACTTTTGTCTGTAAACATGATATTTCAGCACTCAAAGCTTCCTCAGGAGGCTGAGTCCTTGCTTATTGGGATTGACTTTGCTAATGAATTGACCGTGATCAGGAACTTGTGCCTCAGTTTACCTTAACTTCAGTTGCAACTGTATGAATAAAAAGGTTATAGTTAAAATGTGTGCTGTTATATGTAATTAATTATTCTTCACCATGTTTACATGATACAGAAATATTTATATACTGATAAGTATAAATTTTATTTTTCATTTGTTAAAGGTCACTTTAGTCTTAAAACTTTTTACTGTTCATTTTTGCACTTTCTCCTTTTTTCTTCTATATCCTTTCTTCTCCTACATATACTTTTAAAACTTACTACCCATACCAGCACCTTAAAACGTTCTCCAGTATGGGAAGTTTGAGAATATTGGAGAAATAGTAAGTAAAATCTTCCTTCCTCTTCATAATATACATCTGAATTCTGGTTAAGTTAAGAGCTTCATTTCCTAATACTTTTAATTCTAATCCTTGTAGAGTCTGAATTCATTGCTTCCATTAAAACAGTGGGTCTCTTTAATACTAAAAAACAGTGAACCAGGTAGCCAGTGGAGTAATATGATGACTTTGTGACTTTCAAGCTTTACTTTAAAATCTGACTGTTCAATTTAATCACTTCATTAGTCAATTAATCATGTCAACATGGCAAAGAAAAGGCAGGTACTCTTCTGAGCGCCCCCCCCCGAACCCCTTTGCACACCTTTAATGCCCCAAAACAAATTCTGAGTGGCAAAACACAAGAAAGGATGAAGTGAAAAATTTTCCAGCCCAAGACAACTTAGAAGGTCAGCAGGAAAGGTCTTTTGTACGAGGGTGGCAGTAGTGCACAATCTAGTGCAGGCTGTGCTAGCAGTGGTGGTTTCTAGACCTCTCAGACCACAGACAAGAAGAGGGTCAGAAAACTAATCAGAAAGAGATTACAGATGTCTTTTGCCGGCACTAGGGGGAGGACTGTTGCTCTGGGTCACAGTTTTCAGTCTCAGTCCCAGGGTGAGGAGGAGCACTAGCACATCAGAGCTTGTAGCCATAGTGGAATGGGAATCCTTGTCACATTTCCCGGTTGTAAAAGAGTGATTATGATCTCTCAAAGACAGTGCACAGTAAAGGAGAGTAGTATACATACCTCTCCCTAGATCATGCCACCTTGTAAGAACCAAAAACTTAAAGGTCCCCAGAATTACCTCTGAAAACAGCTGCACAAAAAACCCAAAAGTTGGGACAGTGTACCTTCCACTCTAGAAGCAGAACCCCGCTTTAGCATGGAGTTAAAAGTAAAGAAATAGGCTGAAAAGGGACCAAATAGCAGAAAAAGATCCTGACTCTAGAAAGTTACTATGGTGACAAAGAATATCAAAACATAAACTCAGAAGAAGAAAATAAAGTCAAAACTTCTACATCCAAAACTTTAAAGAAAAATGTGAATTCAGGCCATGGAAGAGCTGAAAGGGGGTTTTAAATCAAGTAAGAGAAGTTAGAGGATGAATTGAGAAGAGAAATTAGAGTGTTTCAAGAAAATCATGAAGAGTCAATAGCTTGGCATAGGAGGCACAGAAAATTACTGAAGAAAATACCTTAAAAAATAAAGCAAATCGTAAAAGAGGTACAAAAATCCAGTGAAGAGAAGAATGCCTTGAAAAGCAGAATTGGCCATGTGGAAGAAGAGGTATAGGATAAGGATTAATGGTGACCTCTGAAAAAAAAATAATTCCTTTAAAATTAGAATTGGGCAAGTGGAAGCTAATGGCTTTATGAGACAGCAAGAAACAATAAAACAAAATCAAAAAATAGAAGAAAATGTGAAATATCTCATTGGGGAAAAAAAAAACTTGACCTGGAAAATAGATCCGGGGGAAATAATCTAAGAATTAATTGGACTACTTGAAAGCCAGGATCAAAAAAAGAGCCTGTATATGATATTTCAAGAAATTATCAAGGAAAATTTCCTTGATATTCTAGAACAGCAATTCTCAACCTGTGGGTCACGTCCCCTTTGAGGGTCGAATGATCCTTTCACAGGGGTCACAGGGGTCACCTAAGACCATTGGAAAACACATATTTCTGATGGTCTTAGGAACCAAGACACTGCTCCTCTATCTTCTCCAGGTGGGTCTGCCCACATACAGATATCCCCACATACATTAAAGGGTCATGGCTTTAGGAAGGTTGAGAAACACTGTTCTAGAACCAGAGGGTAAAATAGAAATCGATAAAATCCACTGATCACCTCCTGACAGAGGTCCCAAAATGAAAACTCCCAGGAATATTGTAACTAAATCCGACAGCTCCCAGGCCAAGGAGAAAATATTATAAGCAGCCAAAAAGAAACAGTTTAAATATCATGAAGCCACAATCAGGATAACACAAGATTTAGGAGCTTCTACCTTAAAGGATCAGAGGACTTAGAATATGATATTCTGGAGGGCAAAAGAGCTAAGATTATAACCCATAATCACCTACCCAGCAAAACTGAGTATAATCCTTCCAGGTGAAAAATAGATATTTAGTGAAATAGAGGACTTTCAAACATTCTTGATCAGAAGACCAGAGCTTGAATAGAAAATATGACTTTCAAATATAATACTTAAAGGATATAAAGGTAACTGGAAAAATAAATCGTAAGGTAATTTAAACAGTTTGCATTCCTACATGGGAAAATGATACTAGTAACTCCTAAAAAATTTCTTATTATTAGGGCAGCTAGAGTAAGTATACATAGAAAGCATGGATATGAATTGAATTTGATGGGAAGATTATCTAAAAAAAATAAGAGATGAGAAAGAAGAATGCACTGGGAGAAGGGAGAGGTAGAATAGGGTAAATTACCTGACATAAAAGAGGCCCAAAAGGGATTTTATAGTGGAGGGGAAATTTGGGGAGGGAGAGCACATGAACCTTAATGTCATTGGAAATGACTCAAAGAGAGAATAGCATACATACTCAGGTGTAGAAATCTCTCTTACCATACAGGAATGTAGGAGAGGAGGGATGACTCATAGAAGGGAGGAGAGACTGGGGGAGGTAAAAGTCAGCAGCAAAACACTTTTGAGAATGTATAGGCTAAAAGGAGAGAAAAGGTAGGATAAACAGGGAAAACAGGATGGAGGGAAATACGTAGTAATCATTACTGTGAAAAAAAATTATAACAAGTTTCTCTGATAAAGACCTCATTTCTCAAATGTATAGAAAATGGAGTCAAAGTTATAGAAATAAGAGCCATTGCTCAATTGATAAATGGTCAAAGGATATGAACAGTCAGTTTTCAGATGAAGTAATCAAATATAGTGATAGGAAAAAATGCTCTAAATTGCTATTGATTAGAAGAATTCAAATTAAAACAACTCTGAGCTACCACCACATACCAATCAGATTGACTTATGTGGCAGAAAAGGAAAAAAAATGTTGTAGGGGATGTGGAAAAATTGGAACACTAATAAATGCACTGTTGCTGAAGTTGTATGCTGATTAAACCATTCTGGAAAGCAATTTGGAACTATGCCCAAAAAACTATATACTATAAAATGTGGTCAGCAATATCATTACTAGGTCTGTATCCCAAAGAGATTAAAAATGTGTAGAAAAATATCTATAACAGCTCTTTTAGTGGTGACAAAGAATTAGAAATTGAGGGGATGTCCATTAATTGGAGAATAGCTGAAAAAGTTGTATATGATTGTGATGGAATCCTGTTGTACTGTAAGAAATGACAAGCAGGATGCTCTCCAGGAAAAACCTGAAAAGACATGTTAACTGATGCAAAGTGAACTGAGTTCTCTCCTGTGAGAACCAGGAGAACATTGTACATAGGAACAACAATATTGTATGATGACGTACTGTGGATAACTTGGCTATTTTCAACAAGACAATGATCTAAGAGAGTTCTGAAGGACTTAGGATGAAAAGTGCTATGTATCTCCAGAGAAAGAATTGGTGGAACCTGAATGCAGATGGAAGATAACTTTTTCTTTACTGTGGGGGGTTTTTTTGTCTTTGTTTTTTTTTTTCATATTATGGCTTACATTGAAATTGGTTTTGCATCACTACATATGTAAAACCTATGTCAAAATGCTTGCCTTCTCAGTGTGGGGGTGGGAAGATGGAACATGAGAGAATTTGAAACTCAAAATTTGAAGAAAAAAAGGTGTTAAAATTGCTTTTACATGTAATTGGGGGAAAATAAAACATTAAATATTAAATTAAAAAGTATGAGTGTTATGAATCTGGAAGTTATTACATCATATGAGCTAGTTCTGGCCTATATAAGATTCAACCAAGGACCACGCTATATTCAGTAGTTCTCTAAATCCTTTCTGCAATAAATAGGAATGAGAAACAGAGTTTAATGAATTGATACGTTCAGTGCAATCACTAATAATTGTTTAATTTTGTCAAGTTCTCTTATAATCATCAACATTTTGAAACACACCATGCAAAACAGCGATATGTGCTTACATTTAATTAACATGGAAAGAATATAAAACTTATTAATCAGATCACGAGTAGCAGAATGTAAATGTTCACTTATGACATGCCTTTTTTTTGGTTGTTAATTAAAATGTTTTTGCTGACCTAAATTCTCAGGATTATTTTAAACTGGGAATGACATTTAGATCAGCAAGGCATATTTCAGTCTAAAGAAAGCAAATCAGTTTTTGCTAGAAACATGTTTGTAGAAAATTATTCATTTCCATTTTTCCTTTTGTAGATGCTAAACATACAGAGTACAGAAGGAGCTCAATATAGTTCCCACCCTCAGATTCAGCCTGCAGATATTAGGCAGCCAGCAATGATACAGCATGGTCAGCTGACTACCATTAACCAATCACAGCTCAGTGTACAGCTTGGTGTGAATGTGGTGAGAAACAGTGTTTCCTATAACTTACCTTCACTACCTGGAAGCAAGCTTGCAATTCTATTGTCATCCAGCTCAGTCCATGGAGATGAAGGAGATGATACCGCTAAGGTATGGTAAGACTTTCTTATGAGCTAATGAATAAGTTAGACATTTACAAGTTTAATTTTAGTGTTTTCCTGCCTAGATTATGATAGGGAAAAGTTGTGAGTGCCAGAGGGCATCACAGCAAGTGGTGTGAGAGAGCACATACTGAAATGACTAAACAGTTTGCTTCTCCAAAACTACTTTGCAGTCTCCAGTTAATCTTTTATGAAAACAAACTAGGAGTTTTAACATTAAAATAAATTTTATAAAGAGTCTTAAGATTTGGAGAAGGAATAATGGAAAGTTGCCTTTCTAGGAACCAACTTGCTTTTTTAACTAGAAAATATGTTGATTCTTTAAAAAAAGAATGCTTGTAAAGTGAATATAGAGTTTTATAGCAGGAATAACAAAACATCAAATTCAAGAGACTTCAGAGATCATATCAAACCCCTGCCTGAATAAGAAATCCCATCCAAGCTATACCTAACAAGGACCCACCCAGAATCTATCTTAGGAGGCAGCTACTTTTACTAACTTTAGAGAACTCTGCTTGTTCAAAAGCATTTCTTGACAAAGTTAAAAATATCTTCTGCAATTTCCACTTATTGCTTCTATATCTGCTCTCTGGGGCCAAGCAGAATGAGTTTAATCCTTCTTCCACATGATAACCCTTCAAATACTTGAAGATCAAAAGAATTAAAGAATTCAATTATATTCCTATCAATGAAACAAGTATTTATTAATCCACCATAGGAATGTGGGACAGAAACATAACAAGGAAATAGTCCTTGTGCTCAACGAATTTGCATTTTACCAAAGGAGACAATAAATATGCAGATATATAAACAACATATGCACAAATTAAATCCAAAATAATTGCAGAGGGACAGAGAAAGCACTAATGACTGGAGGGGTCAAAGAAGGCCTCCTATATATGTATATATATATATATATGTATATCTCTCTCTCTCTCTCTCTCTCTCTCTCTCTCTCTCTCTCTCTCTATATATATATATATATATATATATCAAGAGGCAGCGGGGCAGAACTATATATCAAGAGGCAGCGGGGCAGAACTGGGGATTCCAAGAAGTAGAGGTCAGTGAGGTGGGACGTTTTCATCCTAAGTTTTCACTTCTTATGGCTAAACGTTGCCAAGTCCTTTAGACAGTTCTCATGGAGCATGATCTTGTGGCCCTTTACGATCCTGGTTGCCCTCTTTTGGAAATTCTAGATTATTAAGGCCCTTCCTAAAATAGGATTCTTAGAACTTGACATAATATTCTAGCTACAGTATGACTACAGCAGAACATAGCAGGATTCTCACTTCCCTATGGAGATTGTGCTCTTCTTAATGCAACCTAAAATCACATTAGCTTTTTGGATTGCCATATCGACTCATCTGTTGAGTTATCTTTAGCTTGTAATGCACTAAAAGCCCCATATCTTTTTCAAGCAAACTATCTTGTGTTTTTGAAGTTGATTTTTTTTCTTTTTTTCTTTTTAAATTAAATTTTATGTTTATTTTTAGTTTACATCATTCATTTCCACAAGATTTTGAGTTACAAATTTTCTACCTGTCTTAGATACCACCCCAAAATGGCGATACCACTGTATACCCCCTACCCCAATTTGCTGTCTCCTGTATTCTCCCCCATTCACCCTTGGACTTTATGTTAGGGCAAGATAGATCTCCCTGCCCCAGTGCCTGTATATCTTATTTCCCATTTACATGTAAAAAAATAATAATAATATATTTTTTTAAACATTTGATTTTAAAACTTTGCATTCCAAATTCTTTCCCTTTCTCCCTTGTCACCCACCCTTACTGGGAAGATAAGCTATGCAAAACATATCCGTAGTGGATATATTGTGAAAGACTGACATATTTCTCTCCATCCTATCCCTCCCCCTACTTGTTCCATTTTCTACTTTGACCCTGTCCCTTTTCAAAAATGTGTGCTTCTAATTACCCTCCCCCTCAACCTGCCCTCCCCTTCATCATCCTCCCCCTTATCCCCTTCCCCCCTACTTTCCTGTAGGGCAAGATGCTCTATTTAGTGTGTATGTCATTCCTTCCCTAATCCAAATTCAACAAGAGTGAGGTTGACCCATTCCCTTTTGCCTTCCTGTTCTTCCCCTCCATTGTAACAGTTTTCCCTTGCGTCTTCTATATGAGATCATTTACCCCATTCTGTCTCTCCCCATCTCCTCTCATTATATTCCTCTTTCATCTCTCAAGTTCACCTTTTAAGTGTCATCCCTTCCTATTCAATTGATCCTGTGCCCTCTATGTACCTGCACATATATATATATACACACGCTCACATATGTATTCATATGCCCATATACCCTCCTATATAGACATATATATATATACACATATATATGTGTATATATATGTGTATATATATGTGTGTATATATATATATATATATATATATATATATATATATATATACAGATTTATATTCCCTTCACCTATCCTCATATTGCAGTGGTTCTCAACCTTCCTAATGCCACGACCCTTTAATACTCATATGTGGGCGTATCTGCATGGGGAAGGATTTACCTGGAGACAGATAGAGGAGTGGTGTCTCAGTTCCTAAGACCATTGGAAATGCATGTTTTCTGATGGTCTTAGGTGACCCCTGTGAAAGGCTCGTTCGACCCCCAAAGGGGCTTTCAACCCTCAAAGGGGTCGTGACCCACAGGTTGAGAACCATTGTCATACTAAGAAAAGTTCCATAAGTTACAATTATCATTTTTCCATATAGGAATGTAAATAGTTCACGTTTGAAAGGTTCCTTATGATTTCTTTTCCCTGTTTACCTTTTCATGCTTCTCTTGTTTCTTGTATCTGAATGTCAGATTTTCTATTCAACTCTGGTTTTTTCATCAAGAAAGCTTGAAAGTCCTCTATTTCATTGAATGACCATATTTTCCCCTGAAATATTATACTCAGTTTTGCTGGGTAGGTAGTTCTTGGTTTTAATTCCAGCTCATTTGACCTCTGGAATATCGTATTACAAGCCCTTCCATCCCTTAATGTAGGAGTTGCCAGATCTTTTGTTTTCCTGATTGTGTTTCCACAATATTCATATTGTTTTTTCTTGGCTGCTTGTAATATTTTCCCTTTGATCTGGGTACTCTGGTACCTGGCTATAATATTCCTAGGAGTTTTCTTTTGGGGATCTTTTTCAAGAGGTGATTGGTGAATTCTTTCAACCTCAATTTTGTCCTCTGGTTCTAAAATATCAGAGCAATTTTCCTTGAGAATTTCTTGAAGGATGATTTCTAGGTTCTTTTTTTGATCATGGCTTTCAGGTAGTCCAATAATTTTTAGATTATCTCTCCTGGATCTATTTTCCAGGTCAGTAGTTTTTCCAGTGAGATATTTCACATTGCCTTCTATTTT
>JAQQSU010016300.1:0-10971 GCA_028627135.1 Pseudochirops cupreus
ACCATAGTTGGGGAAGGACCTTAAGAAGAACACAGGAGCGTCCAAAGGAGGATGACCATGATGGTGCTACATGGGGATTGGTTGGAGAAGCCAGCAACACTTAGCCTGGACAAGAGAAGCCTGGGGGCATGTGACAATCCCTGGCCTGGAGGGCTTGCCAGGAGCAAGCTGAAAAGAAAGATTAAGACTCAGTGTCAGGGCTGTGAGCTGTCCCAGTGTGGAACAGCCATCCTGCAAGATCTCCAGGCAGGGTCTGTAGGGGACGAGGTCAGACAAGGGGTTCCTCAAGTCCTCTCCTTTCTCCATTTCTCTCCTCAGAAGTGACTTGCACAGGGTGCCCAGGTGGTCACTGGCAGCATCTGGTCTGAACCCATGGCTCAGGTTCCAGGTCTGAGGCTGTCCCCCTGCACCAGGCTGCAGGAGTCTTACGAGGGAGGCCGACTCAATGGAAGGCAGAGCTGGTGCACACAGCTTTCTCCTCACTGCAGCACAGCTGTGCACTGTGGGACCCCAGCCCCACCAGCCCGAGGTCAATTCAGGCATTTCTTTTCTGGCTAGGACCAAACTAGGGCCCTGTCATGTGACCTTTGCCACTGGCCAGGAGCTCCTGGCCATGTCCTGGTCCAAGAATTGCAGCTCAAAGCTGCTTACACCTTCATCAGCCAAAGACCCCTCTTATGGGCCAGGCTCTGGGAATGCCAACATAGATAGGCCCATTTTTTAAAGTTAACTTTTGTTCACATCATTCATTTCCACGAGATTTTGAGTTACAAATTTTCTCTCTGTTCTTCCCCCACCCACGACCCCCAGAACAGCAATCCCATGTATACCCCTTCCCCCAGTCTGCTCTCTCCTATATCCTCCCCCATCAGCCCTCTGGCTTTCTGGTAGGGCAAGATGAATCTCCCTACCCCAGTGGATAGGCCCATTTTCAAGAACCTTACAGTCTGACACACAGAGGTCTTATCTCCCACCTCCCCATCTTAGTAAAGGCTGTTCTCTGCACATGACACTCAGGATACCTGGGCTTCCTTCAGGGCTCAGCTAAAGGACCCCTTCTTACATGTACCCTTGGCTCATTGCTGCTGCCCCTTCCCTTTTCCCTTGTGCACACTTCTCTGTGCCAGTACAGGGGTCCTTGACCTCTCTGGTTGTACCAGACCTCTCTGGCAGTCAGTCTGCTGAAACTCATGGAGCCTTCGTGGAGTCAGAGGAGGACAAAGAAAACCAATTATGCAGAAAACCAGCTTTCCAAAATTGGAAAAGACAAGGTCACAGACCCAGACAGATACATGCCCAGCTGCTGCCTGGTTCTGGGCAGGCCTAACACCTAAGAGGTGCTTAATGAATGCTTATGAATTGGGGGAGAAGGAAGAGTAGTCCTCATCACCCTCAGGAGTCTGGACTCTGCTGGGGAGCTCTGTGGAAGTGGGTTTGATTGGAGTGGATTTAAATGGTCCTTTCGTGGATTTATCTACCAACACAAGGGCAGGTCAAACATCGGTAATTCCAGTGCCTCTTGCTGAAGCATCTTGCCCCAGGTATGGGGGCTGTTGGGGCAGAACTCAAAAAACACCCAGAGAAGGGGGACTGAGTCAAATCTGATGCCAGGTATAGACAGGCTCTGGGAAAGGTACACCATGAAAGACCCCCGGGGTCCATGGCAAACCCAGTAGGGCTCAGGGCAGTGGGCAGAGACAATGAAATAATGGGCCAGGCCACTCTTGTTGAAACATCAAAGTCTTGTTGAATAAAACAATACATAGAAAGTTAACGTCTACATCTGGTGTGTGTTTGGTGGCTTGTCTTGGGTCAGAGCTGGTGCCTGGGGAAGGAGATTCCTCCCTCCCATCACCGTCAGGTGGCCAGGACAGGGGAGAGCCAGAAGGGGGCCTGAGCTCAGGCTTCTCTCTGGGTCCCCCAGTGCTCAGTGGTCCAGGCCTTGCCCAGCTGCAGAGGGCAGGATGTTCCCCAAAGACCCAGGACGGACGGCAGTATCAGCCAACATTCACACACAACATTCATACATCGGGCCTCAGATTGCTCTACAGGCCTGCTGCCTGTCTGTGCCCAGTCTGCGGCCAAGCAGATTCATCACTCCCATTAAGAGGGGCTCAGGGTGGGGCAGAAAGGGAGGGCAGCATCTTCTCTTATTGCTAAGGGGAAGAGCTTTATCTTAGAATTTACATCTCATGGGCTTCCTAAACTTTTCTTTTCTTTCAAGTTAAGGATAAACAGAAAAATCAACTTCAGAAATGCCCTTTCAGGTCCCTGGTCTCCTCCTGGACTTCTCATCATGGGGGCTAGGAGGAGGAGGGAGAAGGTGTTGACACGCTCTGCGCCAGCCAAACCTGATGTACCTTCTAGCCTGCGATGACCAAGGCAAGTGGGGTCTTGGTTGTCTCCCCCAGCCCCATGCTCACACCTGCATGTGAGGGACCAGAAACAGTGCTCTCCTAGCTCCCAGGGTCCAGGAGACCAGCTCATGAAGCCTGGTGGAGGAGGGGGCTTTGGCACCATTTCCCCTGGAGAAGGCAATAAAAGGCTGGCCATGGGTTTGCAGAGGCTGGAGCACAAACAGGTGAGGGTGTTGGCCCAGGATGGGTGGATGGACTGAAAGTTAGACCACCAGAGGGACCTTCAGGGGCAGGCAGGACGGCGCTCATCCCCTTCTCCCTCCCACAATGGGCAGAGCATGGTAGGCAGGCAGCTGGCTGGACAAGTGGAGCGCTAAGGAGATCTTGTCCCTGAAGGGTGAATGGCTGCATAGGGGAGAGACAGCAGTGGGGAGGAGGAAATGACCTTCACACAGCGGCAGTGGTGGCAGGGCAGGGGGAGGATGACGCTGGTGGAAGGATGCCTTTTCCCTGCAGGTAAGGAGTGCCTGCCTCCCTTCCACCCTTCACCCAGCCCCAGCTCTCCTTTACTCTAGAGTGGGCTTCTGAGGCCTGAGGTCTGATAAAGCCCTGTTCAGGCTGAGGCCCAGTTTCTGTTTTCTCTTGGCAGGAAAGGCCTCTGGCCAGAGACCCAAGGGGAGAGGGTGAATGTTCAGCCGGCCCAGACACCCTAGACATTGAGTCCTTGGTGCACAGGTGGCACCGGACCCACTGCTCTGGCCTGCTTCCCACTGACCTGCTCAATCTACCATCTCTGGGCTTTATTTTCCCAAGCCCTTGAAGGAGGTGAGATTTGATGGCTAAGGTGCCTATGGAATGGACCAGGAGAAAAAAGTCACAGGCAATGGTCAATACTGCTAGCCTCCTCTCTTACAGGTCCTTTGTGGTCTCCTTGCCAACACCCACTGACACACCAGCCCCAGAAACCTCAGTAGCCCAAAGGCAGAAGGACCTTGTGGGCAGCCCAAGAGCAAGAGAGAGGTGGAAGCCTGGACTGGAGAGACCAAGGACAAGCCAGAACTCAGAAGGACCAGGAGGGAGAGAAGGTCAGCCCTCATTGAGTCCTCTGGCCTGAGCTCAGGTCCAGGAAGTCCTGCCAGGGAGTCCAGGAGGGGATTGTACTCATTATCCAGAACAGGAGCCTGAGGCACAGAGACAGTCATCCAGCTGTCAGGACCTGGACTTGACCTGGCTCTCCTGACTTCCAAGTCCAGAATGCTCTGTGTTACACGTGGCTGGCTCCCTACCATGCAGGCAGCATGGAAAGAAAGGTGGTGATGGTGAAGAGGTGAAAGGGTGAGGGGATGGCAAAGAGGATAGAGAAAGAAGGAGGGAGAGAAGAAGGGAGGGAAGGAAAGGAGGGAAAGAAGAGAGGGAAGAAGAGGAAAGAGGAGGGAAAGGGGAGAGAGAGAGAGAGAGAAGACAAGAGAAGAGAAGAGAGAAAAAGGGAAAGAGGAGAGAGAGGGAGAAAGGAGAGAAAGAGGGGAGGGAGAGAAGGAAAGGGTAGCAGCAGGACCCTAGAGTCAGGGTCCTCCCCTTCCTCACAGCAGCAGCAGCAGGAAGAGCTTCAGGCCTGGGGGCTCAGGGCAAGAAGTCCGCATCTAGGGAGGGCAGGGAAGAGACCTCCACCTGCAGCCTGTGTCTTGTCCACTATCCATTAGCCACCATCTGTCACGGAGGTGCTGCTGCTGCCTCTGGCCTCTTGTCTGTGCCTGCTCCTCTTTTCTCTCTCTTTCTCTCTCTCTTTCTCTCTCTCTCTCTCTCCCTCTCCCCCCCCTTTCTTCCTTCTCTGTCCCTCTTCTGTTTCTGTTTCTCTCCTCTTCCCTCTCTCTCTCCCTCCTTCTCTCTTTCTCCTTCCTTCCCTCCTTCTGTCCGTTCTCCCTCCCACTCTCTCACTCTCTTCCCCACCCTCCCTATATTCAGACTTCTTGCCCTGGGCCCCCAGGCCTGAAGCTCATCCTGTTGCTGCTGCTGCAAGGAAGGGGGGACCCTGACTTTAGGTTCCTGCTGCTACCCACCTGGCCCCTGCCCCTTTTCCCAATCTTCCCCATTGGCCCTGGCAAGGGAGAGGAGGGGGCGTCCTTGGATGTCTTTCTTTGGCCCCACCACAGGTGGCTGACAGGCTTGGCTGAATAAAAGGGGTCCTCCCCAGACTTGGTGGGGGAGACCTGTGGCTCTGGACCAACAGTGAACCAGAGAAGAACAGAATTAAGAAGGGCCTTCTACGGAGGGAGGGCAGCAAACAGCCCCCCCACACACACACGCATGTAATGCAGACACATGATGTTCCACAAACACCGAGCACAGGCCTGTAGGCCAGAGGAGCCAACAAAGGTGGCTGGGGACTGCTGGACGATGGGCTGGGAGCGGGGATCACAGGACACTGTCTTGTGTGACCACTGTGCCCACACTCACCAGAGGGAGGCCACAGTTGTGGTTGAGCCACTAGGCCCGGTGGGTCTCATAGTAGGTGATTTCTTGAGGTCCTGGAGGTGGGTACTGAAGGAGTAGGAAGAGGGAGGGGAAGCAAAGTGGTCAGCCTCCAGACATGGGCTGGCCAGCCAAACGGGACTGAAGGCCAGCCTAAGCCTTGTCCCCCTGGAGACCAGGGCTGGGAGTGAGGCCAGTCCGGGTGCCAGGTGAGCCAGCCCTCCTGGTGCCACCTAACAAGTGGCCTTTGTCAGCGGCCAAGCAGCAGACCCTGAGACCCCTCCTCCCACCAGTCCTCCCAGCTCCACCTCTACCCTGACCCTGACTTCTCTGGGCCTCAGTTTCCTCTTCTGTAAAATGAGGCGGGGGTTGGACGAGAAGGTCTCTGGGGTCCCTTCCAGTCCTAGACCTAGGGTCCTAGCAAAGAAGGCAGCACTTAATGTGGGCCAGGCACTGAGCTAATATCTCATCTGGTCCCCCAGAGTCCTGTGAAGAAAGTGCTGTTATTTTCCCCATTTCAGAGTTGAGGAAACTGAGACAGGTAGTGGTGAAGTGACTTGCCCAGGGTCACCCAGCTAGGAAATGTCTGAGGCCAGATCTGATCCCAGGTCCTCCTGACTCTGGACACTGTGCCACCAGCTGCTCTCGTGTGACTCTAAATCCAGGGATGTTCCTGCTGCACCATGGGTGAAGGGAAGGAGGAGGAGGGAAGGTGGCTGCACCAAGAGCAGGCAGCGTCCCACTGGTGCTAACTGCTCCAGGTAGCGGCCCCTGGCACTAAGGCCCAGGTGGAAGAGAAACACAAATCCATGCACAGACACTAACTATCTGCAAGTCACTCCACTGCTTCCTGTCTCAGTTTCCTCATATGTAAAATGGGGAGAATAACTGCATCTCCTTCTCAGATGACATTTGTGACATACTTAGTAGCATAGTGCCCAGTTTGTTCCCAGTTCCCTTGTGAGCGTCCTATCAGAGTCACAGGCAGGGAGAGGCCCTTGGCCTCAGGAAGGCAGGCAGATAGTATCAGCCAGCTCTTACCAAGCTCTCTGGGCAGTCTCCCATCTCCAGGAAAGTCTCAGCCATTCAGTGGCAGGCTCCCCATGAATGGGGATGGCCTGCTCTCTGGGACTCCATCCTTCCAGAAAAGAGAGAGGATATGGCTAGGAGTTTTCTTTTTGCTATCTTTTTCAAGAGGTGATTGATGGATTCTTTCAATGTCTATTTTGCCCTCTGGTTCTAAAAATATCAGGGCAATTTTCCTTTCGAATTTCTTGAAGGATGATTTCTAGTTTTTTTTTTTTATTATCATGGCTTTCAGGTAGTCTAATAATTTTAAAATTATCTCTTCTGGATCTATTTTCCAGGTCAGTGATTTTTCCAATGAGATATTTCACATTGCCTTCTATTTTTTCATTTGTTTGTATCTGTTTAATAGTATCTTGATTTCTCATAAAGCCATTCACTTCCATTGCTCCAATCTAATTCTGAAGGAATTATTCTCTTCAGAAAGCCTTTGAGATTCTTTTTCCATCTGGCAAATTCAGCTTTTTAAGGCATTTTTCTCCTCATTGGCTTTTTGGGCCTCTTTTGCCATTTGAGTTAGTCTATTTTTTAAGGTGTTATTTTCTTCAGTCAGGTCATTTACTCTCTTTTCATGATTTTCTTGCATCATTCTCATTTCTCTTCCCAATTTTTCCTCCACTTCTCTTACTTGATTTTCAAAATCCTTCTTGAGCTCCTCCATGGCCTGTGACCAATTTGTATTTTTCTTGGAAGCTTTTGGTGCAGAAGTTCTGACTTTGTTGTCCACCTCCCATTCCATGCTTTCATCCTTTTTGTCCCCAAAAAAGGAATCTAAAGTTGGATGGCTGTGCTTGCTTTGCTTCTTCTGTTTGCTCATTTTGCCAGCCAATGGCAAGACTTTTGAGCTCTTTGCCACAGTAGAACTCTGCTTCCAGAGGGGAGAGCTTTGTCCCAAATCACTGGGATTTTTGCAGCTGCCAGAGCTATTAGGAGGCTGCCATCTCTAAAGGCCTCACCAGCTTTGGCTCAATGGTCACATACCTCAGGATTACCACCCAAGACCAGGATCCCAATCCAGGCAGGTTAAGGCAAAAGTGCTTAGCTTTTGAATGGTCCTTTGGCCCGCCTGCAATCTGCAGGCCAGGAGGTCTGAAGCATCCACATGGAGGTGGCAGCAGGGCTGCCACTTCTCACTCTGGGAGCACAGGCTGGACTGCACTCTATCCCCCCAAGACTTAGCAGGGTTCTACTGACCTTTTACTTTTTGGCATTTATGGGTTGATTATTATGGAAACCACCACAGCTGCTGGTGATCCACTCTCTGTAGCTGGTCTGGGATGCCCTGGGGCTAAAACCGGAAGCTCACATGGGGCTGGGCTCTGTCCAGTATGCTGCTATGAACCCTTCCTGTCTGCCTGCCAGGCTGTCTTTAGCAGGAGATTTGTTTCTCTCTGTCACTTTGTGGGTTCTGTAGCTCTAAAATTTGTTTAGAGTCATATTTTATAGGTATTTGAGGTGGTTATGGGGGGAGCCACAGAGTTTTCCTGCTTCTATGCTGCCATCTTGACTCCGACTCCCTAGCCTGAGAGCTCTTGAGAGAGACCCTCCAAAATTAGACCCAGGGCTACTGTGGCAAGGTCCAGGACCCAACTGACACATGGGTTAGTTCTTGGATAGGAGCTATATGGTTGTGAGCAAGTTACTTTCCCTTTTGAGCCTCAGCTTCCTCATCTGTAAAATGGGGATAACCATATTTGCATTTCCTACCTCACCAGACCATTGGGAAGACTAGATGAGCTAAGGGATGGAAAGTTCTTTGTTGACTACTTTGATCTCGACCATTCAGCAAGCATCTATTGTAGGCCTGTGCTTTACAAAGGCAAGGTACTATGGTGCTGTAACTGCGCAAGATCCCATCTAAAGATGGCAAATTGGAAACTGCAGCCCATCAACCAGCATCATCCCTCATCCCTTCTTGTTGCTGTTGTTCCCAGGGAGAGAGAATGGATTCAGTTTTGCTGGGTCTTCTCTGAAACTTCCATACACACCAGTCCCTTCCAGCAAAGAACGCAAGTTGGGGAAAATCCCTCCTTTTTCTTGATTCTACCACACAAGCACTGGCCTTGTTGTCACACCCAGTGGCAGGAGATGTGTCCTACCCGCAAGTACATGCTTGGGACTGTGTGAGATGAAAGAGTTCAGAGTCTGAATCTAAGGTCAGAAAAGGTCTTTATTCTTTCCCATGAGAAAGGACTGTGACCCTGCCACCCAACATGGCATCTGCAGGGAGAGAGTGACAGGTAGAAGACAGTCCATGGTTATATAATCTTCCAATGCAGAAACCCAACCCCCCCAACTGGCCTTCACTCTTATTGGTAGGGGGGCTGACCCACAACCCAAGCGTGGGAATCTCTCTGAGACAAAGGACCTGGAAACATGTGGGTGTCCAGTGAAAGCAGTCTTAACCTTATTTGGCATATCTTGTGCTGAGTTGGCTCTGGGGTGGGTCTCCATTGCTCTAAGCCCCAGATTGCTTGAAGGTCAGGTGACCTAACCCTAGGCCTAGTGGATACTGAAGCCATTCTAGATTTGATTTTTCAGAATGGGGAAACTTCACTATAAATTATCCCTCATAGGACCTATCAAAATGAATTGGCCAAGTGAAGAAACATGGTCAGACTGTTACCCTGTGTATCAAAAATTACTTTCAAAGTTGTAGGCATCTTGAGAATTCTTTTCCCTCTGGCTGGCTGGGAAACACATATTCCAAGAAAAAAATAACAGGCAGAATTCAGCTGTATATTCCCCAGAGGCTCAGAAGTAACAGAGTTGCCCAGTAATAAGGAAAAGCTCTTGAACACTCAGGGAAGAAAGAGCCTGGGAGTTGAGAAGGAGATGTATGACTTTCTTCAGGACAGGACAAGAAAAAGCCAGGCCCATGAAAACCAAAGCTCTCCACCCCAACAGCCTTGGGGTTGCTGAGTGGCCCCGGCCCCCAAGTCACTATCAGCCTCAAAGAACACCTTCCCCTCAAAGTCACAGGTAAGAAAACCAGGTCTAAGAAGGACTGGCACCCAGCCAGGAGGCAGGTGATGCATCTCTCTACCTGGACCAAGATGCAGTCCCCTGGGCAAAGTCATCTGCAAGGAAGGTTCTGGAAAAAGAAACACCTGGATGTCGTGTTTCTAGACTCCATCAGGCCTGAAGCTGAGCTGAAAAGACCAGAAACTGGGCAAGCATGTGGGCTGTGGTGTGGGCTCAGGGAGCCTGTTTTCCTCTTCTCCCTCCACTACCCCTGGCTGAGCATTTCAAAGGTCACCAGAAGGAAGCCAGATCCCTTAATCAGCATTAATCGTTTGATAGTTTTACATAAATCATATAGGGATCATTAAGTGAGATGGGTTTTTACAGTAGACCTCAAACCTTAATGGAACATTCACTACTTGTTTACCAGTTGTGAGGCTCACTTGTGCAAGCCCAAGAAAACTGACAGGTATATCTATCCTCTATCCTCAAATTTCACATACAAACCCAGAGTGGCTGGAATGCTTTGATGCTCTGAAAAGCCCCTCAACTTCTTTTTGTCCCTCCAGACCTCCCTCTCTTGTCCAGCATGAGAAGGTCTTAGGACCATTTTGTCATGGGAGATGACTCTTGCCTTGCCCATCTTAAGCCCATCAAGAGCAAGGTCTATCAACCAATGAGATTCTGTATGTCATCATGCCTCTTGGCATATTTGGGTAGCAAACCCTATAAAAACAAGTCCTGGTGGGTGGGGTACACTCTCTGTACCCCCTGTGAAGACTCCTCAGAGTCAGAAGGGAGAGAAACTATCTGGAAACCAGAGATAGACTTTTGTAAGACTGGACAGACCTGAGTCCTGGGTTTACACAACCTAGGACCCTTTCCCCTCTTCCCTTGCTGTCAATCAGTTTTAAGTCCTTTAGGAATTTTAGGAATCTCTTAGCTGCTCCCTCTTCAAGTTGGCATTGGCCAAATAAGGACATATGATGTGGTTAGGGTTAGGGGTGCTCTAGAGACCCCAAAATACCAACATGCCGGGTCCTGCTGAAAGATTGACTCAAGTCTTCTCTCAGCCCAAGAAAAGCAAAGTTTATTGAAAGTGCATTAAAAGTTCACCATATGGGGTAGACTCTTAAGGAGTCTAAGGTATCTGTGATGCTTGCATTTGGCAAGCAGGACAGAGTAAGTCTCATACAGAGTAAGTCTGTGGTAGGTCATTCTATGGTGCTCTTACACCACATGGAGGTAAGATGGGCTCTTATATACAGAAAGGTTGTGGGAATCTAGGGGTGGTGGTTTAGGGAGGGTCTTCAGGAGGAGTCAATGAGGTCAGACTCCAGTAATGAGTGTTTAAGAGTGGGAAGTTGCTGGAAGCTACCTGGAGCTGACAGACAATGGTGGGCTAAGTCAGTTCAAGGGTGGAACAGGAGGACCAAAGGTGGGAAATTGCTGGACAAGAGCTAGCTAAAGACTGGGGCAGAGCCACAATGAAAGGCTTATGGCCTCAGGCAAATGCCAAAGACAAAGTCAGAGTTAGAACCTGTGTCTCCTGACATACTTTTGTACCTAGACCATCAGGCACCCTTCCCTGCCATATCTCCTCTGGCTATTTGGCTAAAACCCAGCAGTACAAAGAGAGGATTGGGGGAGAGAACAATTCAGCTGAAAAGGACTTGGGGGCCCTACTGGACCACAAGATCTAGATGAGTGTGACACTCCCTAAGTGGCATTTCATTTACCTCTAAATTAACATTTTTATAAGAACTTTCAGGTTACTTAACAACTTAATAACATTTAGATAAGAGAAGTTGCTTTTTAAACACCCCATTATCTATTTAGGTGAATGCTTTTTCAAATCACCTTGCAGAGAAGAAAACCTGTACTTTAAATTACTGCACACATTTTTATGATGTCCAAGGTTTCATTTTTTAAAAATTTTATTATAGTTTGCATCATTCATTTCCACAAGATTTTGAGTTACATATTTTCTCCCCGTCCCTCCCCCACCCACCGCCTCAAAACAGCCATCCCGGTGCGTTCCCCCTTCCCCAGTCTATTCTCTCCTATGTCACTTTTTGGTAGGGCAGGATGGATC
>JAQQSU010016301.1:0-10971 GCA_028627135.1 Pseudochirops cupreus
GGCGATCCGGATCCAAGCCACTCAACGCGAGAGCCCTGGCCCAGTCCAGTCGCTCAGTCCCCCTGCTGCCTGCAGGCCGGGGCGGGAAGCTGCAACGCTGAGGCGGGTGCAAAACCTCTGCCTTTCACTTTTCCGCCATGGAGGCCTTCTGGCCGGACTGCTTATCTCCCCCTTTCACAATTCCCATTCACAGCTGCCGCTAATCTGCTCACCTGAAGCTTCTCAGCTCTTCCCGTCCAGCCGCCCCCGGGGCACAGCCGCGGCTTCAGGACAGGCTGGTTTCGGTTCGCAGTGCTGATATAGTTCCTCGTAGCCGAGCTGACTTTAGTGGGAAGTATCTTTGTGTGCGTTTTGGAGTTCCAGGATTGGTTTAGAGTCCTATTTTATGGGTATTTTGGGGTGGCTATGTGAGAGCTGCGATATGTTGCTGCTTCTACGCCGCCATCTTGGCTCCGCCCCCTTCTCATTTACTTTCAATCTTAGTAACTGATCAACATGTGAAGATATATTGTATAAGAAGACTAGATAAGAGTTATAGGTGACTTGACCTACAAGATGGAGGACTAGACATTTTCTCTAGTTTTCAGTAACACTAAAAACATCTCCTAAAAGAAGAATTATGGAGAGCTGCTCAAGGGGTAGAAGTGGTGGGCTGACCATGGCTCTGATACTGTTTGACACTGAATCACGCAATAACCTCTCTAGGCTTCAGTTGCTTCCTCTGTATGATGAAAAGGGGTGCCTGATGTTCTCTGCAGACCTTTCTCAGCCCACCTCAATGATGCACCATGGAGGGGGCTAGGCAAGGGTTAGTCTAGAGCTGCAGATACAGCTGGTATAGAGTCAGTGTCTCCATAGAGACTCTTCTCCATCTGGGGGATGTCTGGCTTGTTGGGACTCTGGCCTGTAATGCCAAGCAAAGGCAACTTCCAAGGTTCGAATTACCAGCAGAGAAAACTCCATTTATTCAGTGATAGATTAAGGCAAAACATTCACAGAACAGAGAAAATCAAAATACAGTGTAACTCAGTCATTTAGCAAGTAAGTTCTCAATTCAGTTTCAAAATACCAAGGTCCAGGTATCTCACCCTTGGCCAGTACATTAGTCAATGTAGAGTCATGGTAGAGAGAAGTTGTTTGAATGTAAAGAATATAAGAAAGCCTTCAGCCGAAAGGGGAACCTCTATAAACATGAGATGATTCAAAGTGCGTAGAAGTGCTATACATGTAACGAATGTGGCAAAGCCTTTAGCCAAAAGAGTTCTCTTTGTAACCATAAAAAGATTCCCAATGGTGGAAAGGCCTATTCATGGAACAAATATGGCAAAACCTTCAAGTATATGTAACATCTTAAAATATATAATTCATTATCGAAAAAATGTCCTATGAAGGTAATGTATGTGGGAAAGTCTTCAGTAAAAACAAAACAAAGAAACAAACAAA
Organism: Pseudochirops cupreus; assembly: GCA_028627135.1. Lineage (NCBI taxonomy): Eukaryota > Metazoa > Chordata > Mammalia > Diprotodontia > Pseudocheiridae > Pseudochirops > Pseudochirops cupreus. Next base: position 1,444 of record JAQQSU010016301.1, read on the forward strand.
AAAACTTACTAGAGCATAAAAAAAAATCATCACTCTGGAGAGAAACCCTATAAATGTTCTAATTGTGGGAAAGCCTTCAGCAGTAATAACTACTTAAGTGTCAAAAAATTCACACTGGAGAGAAGTCCTTTGAATGTATGGAATGTGTGAAAACCTTCACACAAAAGGGGGCAACTCTAAGAATATAATGGAATTCATAGTGGAGAGAATTGCTATGAATGTAATAAATGTGGGAAAAACTTCAGTAAAAGAAATCTATCACAACATCAAATTATACATAATGGAGAGACTGATAAATGTAAGGAAAGCAGGAAAGTTTTCATCAGTACTAGCTACCTAATTCAACATCAAAGAATTCATGCTGTTGAGCAACCAGAAAAATGTAATGAATATTGGAAAAGCCTTCATCAGTAATTTTAGCTACTTCAGATTTTCCTAAGGCTCCAAGCACAAGGCCCCCAGGTTAACCAGAGTTTCTGTGTTCCTTCTATGTCAGACCCCCAAAAGACGAATTGAATAGCCTACAGACAAGGGCAAGGACAAATCTCAAATGGGATTTTTGGTGATATCTTTGTCAACTGGCTGGTAGTTTGGATTCAGCTCTAAAAGAAGTCACCAGGCAGACAGATTCTCTGTTAAGGTGTTCAGGGTTCTGAGAGGGGGAACTTACTGTCCAAGAGAGAGGGGTCCACATGAGTGGGTGCAAAGTGCTGGGTGCCAGTCAGTCTCAATGATCTGCACAAGTGGAATCCTTGTAACCCTCTCTGTAGGTGGGTGTGACATTCTGCTAGTGAAGAGGTCTTTAGACTACTCAGGGTACATGGAGCCTTGACCTCCTTTGGAATGGTTCAATTCTTTCTCACTGGGAATGAAGATGATACAAGAGGCTATAGCAATGTCCAGTCCCTGTCCATGGCTGGCTAGACTTCTAGCTACGGTTACAGGACCCAGAAGCTTTGTTGGTAAGTGAGCAGTGTTTTGTAGAATAAGAAGGAGAGGAGGTTACTTGGGGGTCTTTAGTCATCTGGGAGGTATCTGTTTAGGCTGTAAGGCCCGTGTCAGGAAGTTCATGGGGCACTGTGCTTCAGGAGAGGGCTGTAAAGCCAAGCACAAGCAGCTTTCCAGAGCACTGCTGCTGTGAACAGCTTTTAAGGTTCTGATTACATGGTATAATGAGCTCTCCATTTATTCAATAACAAATAACAAATCAGAGCAAAACATTCACAGAAATCAAGTGGCAATGTTACCACTTATCACAGAAAATCAAAATACAGCATTGACCATGTTACAACTCAGCAACTTATCACTAAAATGGCCACATAGTTTTCACCAAAGTGGTCACATAGTTTTAAACAAAGTACATTCATTTAGTCAATCATAAAATCTTTAATTCAATCACAAAGTACAAAAGTCAAAGTTCTCCACCCCTAGGTCACAGTAAATCATAATCTTCTCAGTCAGTACAAAGTATCCAAGTAAAGTCTTCTTTCAGCTTGACTCAAGACTGGTTCTCAGCTTCCATGGTTCCTCTTCCATGGTCCTAGCTCCCACCTGAATCTAACTAACTGCCACCTGAGTTCAAAGGCAGACAGTTCTCAGTTCCTTGTGTCGTACCCAAACCCAAATCCTTGTTCATTTCACACCACCTGATAAGTGGCCCACCATTAAGCCCCTTTTACATTTCCATCCTACATTTTGTCATAGCTTGCAAACCGCTTAAGGCATGTCCAGGAATATTATCAAGGCATAGTTTCCTGAGCCCTCATTCCCTAATCACCATTTTATATATTCTCCTTGAATCATTATAGTGTATAAGGTTCATTATGGTGCAAGGATCTTATCTAGGGACCACCCTGTCCTGTCCCACTGACCAAGCAGGGCCCCTACCCTCTTTGCCCAGAACATGACCCTAGCCTGTTCTGGGGAATTCCAGTCCCCTTTACCCCGTGATCCTCCACCCTGCTCTGGAAAGAGCTGACTATGACCCTCTACCATGTGCCCTCCACTCTGGGTAGTCACGCACTTGATCAATAAATCCACACCTAAATTTTACCTTGAACCCAGGTCTTGGCTCACTCTTATTCTCTGCACAACACTTGTCCAGCTCTCTGTGTAGTTCTTGCTCCACACTGAAGCTCACAGTGTCTATCTCAAATCCTTCATAGTTCCTGTTACTGGGAAGACGAAACTTGACAGAGCCACAATAATATTCATACACATTGCTGGTACCATCATCAATTCACTATCTGCTTGTGAAATCAACTAAGACCCACCAACAAGGTCTGAGAACTCAACACAAATCATCAACATAGAAATCAACACAGACCCACAAACAAGGTCTAAGAGGTCAGCACAAATCATCAGTATAGTCCCAGTACCTCCAAAACCCGCCTCCAGGACTTCTGTAAGCATACAACCAGAAAATCCTCATTTAGGGTTTCCAGTAAGGTCCCAGGGCTTCTGTAGGAAGTATCACAAACAAGCATTAACACAGACAGAGCAGACAAACAGAATCCCAGGATACCACAAGTTTTCTCATTCTTGACTCTGCCACCACAAGAGTCGTCTTCTCAGTTCTTCTGTCTCTAGGCTGGGCCTCTCCTTATATATTGTCATTAGTTCCTCCCCTTCTTGTTGCAGGAGTTTATGAGTTCTAGGGTTCACAGGTTGTGGGGTTCTCACAATGTTTCTTAACAGACCTGATACAAGGCTCAAAAGATACTTGAACTGAAACAAGGTGTTAATTCAAAGCTGAATCAAGGTGTGAAATACTTCTGTGCCTGCTATTACATGGAACCAAGAATTAAATCTTTGTAGGGGGAGTGAGAGAACCTTAGAACTTCTATGGAGAGTCCCAGTTTCCTGCAAATGGGGTGGAATGGCAGCTCTTTAGTCTTGGATTCCTAGAAATTAATGAGCAGGGCTCCCAGCTTCAGTGACAGGATCTTAGCATCTAAATCAGCAGTTGGGTAGGTATCTAAGGGGCTCAGGCAGTGGGAATGGGGAGGAGAGGGGTCCTGAGTCAATGCATGAATTATGTTTTTTGTGATTAAATTCAAGGCCTGTTACATCTCTAACTTGTTGACCAAACTATAAGCCTCTGAGTATGGTAGCAATAGAGGAGAGATATATTCTGTTTTCAGTTTTTTGGTAGAGTGTCAATATAGTAAAAAGTCAATACGTCAAAAGTTAATTTTCAGATTTTATGGTATACTAAACAAATTATCAAAGAGATACTTTATAAAAATCAGTAAAATAAAAAGAAGATTCATTTGGAAAAATGAATATCAAGGAAAATAATGAAAAGAGTTTGGGACTAAAGGGAAAGAATACTTCCAGACATTAAAGTATAACATATAGCTTGGTCATCAAAACTATTTGCTATTTGTTTAAACATAGATTGGTAGATCAGTGGAACAGATTAGAAACAATAAGTTCAGAAACAGTGTAACTCAGTAACCCAATGTTTGACAAAACAGAAATCATAAATTACATAAGAAAAAAAAATTCATTGATCAAGACTCCAGTGAAAATTGGAAAGCAATCTGGCACAAATTATGCTTAGGTTAATACCTTACCCATATTCCCCAATAGGTTTTAAAAAGATCATGATTTAAAAATTTTAATATAATGCTATGAAAACTTAGAAAAAACTCCAATCCTACCCCTTTCACAGCTATGGATAGGAGAAACATTCTTAACCAATTCAACAAGGGATATAGGTAAATACGGAAGATTAAAAAAAATATGTGAAACTGAAGAAATCTGCAAAACAAAAATTAATATATCTGATAAAAGGGAAGTGGTTCATTAGAGAAAACATTTATTAAAATTTCTTGATTCTTTATGATGTATAAAATTATCATATATGTGCAAAATATTGCATATATACACATACATATATACACATCCAGCACTACACATATATAGATATACATATATTTGCCTATACATACAAGCATACATACATATGTACATGTATACATATCTTCCAGAAGTCGTTCCTCAATAGGAAATATGAAGAAACCATTCTCAAAATATTTCCCAGCTCTCAACAACCAAATGAAAGCATGCTACAAATGATTCATTATAAAATAAATTCAAAGCAAAAAAAAATTGAAGTTTTACCTCCCTCCATAGAAATGTGCAGAGGTGAAAAATGAAGATAGAATGGTCAATTTTGAAGGAGTTGTGGAAAGATAGGTACACTAGTACTTGGTTGGTGAAGCTTGAATAATTACAATGATTTTGGAAAATAATTTGTAATTATGTAAATACATGACTAAAATGTTCATATACTTAAACCTGGGGATTTTTATTTGGCTGATGCCTCAAGGAATAGATCAAGAAGAAGAATGTGCCCATACCCACCAAAATATTTATAACAACAAATTTTGCAAGAAGAAGGAATTAAAAACTAAATTGACAGCCATCAATTGGTGAATGGCTAAGCAAGTGGTGGTACCTGATTATAATAAAATAATATTTTTGCTGGTAATCACAAATATGATTAAACAAAGGAATATGGAAATACTTACATGGACTGATGTAGGAGTGAAATAAACAACCTAAAAATCAAAAGTGAATATTGTAAGATAAGGAAGAAAAATCATGACTAGAAAGAAGCTATGTAAGAAGACACTCCTTCCCACCCACCACAGAGCTACAAGGTCTACAGTTTTAATTACTTGAACATATTTTTATACTTTCCAGTTTATTTATTCATTATGCTCATTTTCTCCTGCTTTTATAAGCGTTTTGTCTTTAAAAATAGATGGGATGGGATTACTTCTGGTTGTAGTAGGGTTTGCCTTGGAAAAGAATAAGCATAGTATTGATATGAGAATTTGCTGAAGGAGGAGATATAGACACCTTAGTGAAGAAAGATGAGTATTGAAGAGCAAGCTCCTGACAAATCTTTCCATTTTTTTTCAGATTGTGAAGTGAGAGGATTAAGGTGAAATGAAAGAATCATGGGTGACAAGGGTCTGAAGAGGGACAAAATAGTTTCTAAAAACCAATGCAGTGAATGATAGTGAATCACTTAGGCATTTGTAAAAGAATTGCCTCATTGCAGTGAGGACCAATTTTACATTGTACAACAAAACTTTATAGTGGTTTTATGATTGATTTTTTTTGGAATTTTATCTGGCAGCATCATAGTAAATTAGAAACTGGATGATTGAAGTAACCCAGAACTGGAGCATAGTAAAACATAGAGGAGAAGTGTCTCCTGTACAGAGAGTTTTATAGAATTGGAATACTTGTGAATTAAGTGGAATACTTGTGAATTAAGACAGGGTTAAGGATATGGCCAAGGACACATAGTTGAGGTGAATTACAGGAGTAGCTTGTAGAAAACTAGTATATTGAAGAAGTGCAAAGTTAGAATGTTTGGAGAAGTTTCAGTATATATGCCTCCTAGTTAAAGGACAGGAATTGTGGAGGATCAAAAGAATATGAGCCATTCAGTGACCTCATTGAGGAAAGGACAGTGCCAATGGCAGGTCCTCTAGAAAGCAGTTTCTAGAATCTTAATTGGCACACACACATACACACACATACATACATACACACATGTGTATGTATATATGTATTTGTAAATGTAGACATGGACTGATAAAATGAGAGGTTACTGGCTGGTGATGGTCAATGCAGTGATGGTGGACTAAAAGTGACAAAAGGGAGCAAAGAATATTTTGACTACCCACCTACCTTGAATAGTAAAGTTGGAGGTATGAATGAGAATGTAATAGTGAGGTCAAGAGTTGTGACAGATGAAAAGGGTAGCCAGAGGTACTATGTCATTAGAAGGGTCACATCTCTGTGAAATGTCAGAAAATGGAAAGAATGAGAAAAATGCTATAATTTGAAGGGATCCTTCTTCACTATGGAATAAACATTCCAGAGAACAAAATGGAAGAGGTAGCTAGATCTGGAGTAGGACATTTTTGGGAGTTAGGCTGAGAGGAATGAAAGCAAGGAAATAGGCAGAGGAGGTTAGGAAATTGGTTTGTACAACTGATGGCTAGTTTTTCAGAAACCCTGGGATGGAAAGGGCATTGACAGTGCATAATTTTTCTAAGATTATCCAGTTCTAATACAAGCCTTCTAGCTAAGAGTCCAGTTTTCCTTCTGTTATATTGCATTGCCTCTCTCTAAACATTTCCAATTTGTTTGCAATTCTCTCCTGATTTATATGTGCCTGCACTCATGTTTTGTCTCCCCTTCTCTGTTGTAAATCCTTAATGAGATGGACTCCCTTTGGATGGATTATCTTTTATTTCTTCTGCAATTCTATCTTCTTTTTCTCTGCTGTGCGGAGTATATTAAACTCTCTAAACACAGTGGGTACCCAGTAAACATTGTTGGTAGGTTTCATGAGACAAAGTAAAAAGAAGGACCATATAAAGGAAAAAGATACTTGTTCTTGAATTGAGACTCAAGTCACTTAAGTGTTCTTCCAGACTCTACTATTTTGATATACCATATATGACCTTGAGAAAAGAAAGGAGTTTCTACTTTAAAAGCCAGCTGACAGTACCCTAAATTTGTCATAGCAGCTTACTCTTACTTCCAATTCCAAAACCAAATAATTCTGTCTAAGATGCTTTACATGTGTTCCTGGCAGGTGTGGAAGGAGATGGAACAGATGAACTCTCGAGGTTATTTCCATTCCGTTGATTGCATGGTGACTAGAGTAGTGGATTGCTAGTACACTGTTCCACTTTGTCATTGTAAAAGTGTCTATGAATCATCATGAAACATCAGCTCTTTCATTCCTGAAGGCTGGAGGGTTTTATCTACTATCATAAAAATAGGGTTCTCTGAATTTATGTTGAATATTTGTGTCTTCCCTGTCTTCTGTGAAGGTGTCAGATTTGCAATACATTTATGCACCATCTGAATTTCAAATGAGGGTATTTTACTTTTATATTTATCTCTGCCTGTATGTCAACCTGCTTCCTTTCAGAGTTATATGTATCTCTATGGGAATTAATATCCTTTTTGTGAGGAGTTTAAACCAAACGAAGTGCCTTTACTATTCATAAAAGCAAAATTTTACATTATGACAATTGCCTTTTACTACACTCCATTCAAGCTCAGCAGTGTTATCTATTTATTGCTGAAAAGAGGATTGAACAAATGAAAAATCAATTTCACTCTTAAACATCATCACAACTATGCACATAAATAGTATATTATCTAAAAATATCCTTGTTCTTTGGAGATAAAATCATCTGAAAACTATTAGATCAATTTTTCTCAAACTGTAGAAAACTGACATAAAATAAGTGACTGTGTGATTACAAACTTTTTTGCCAAGATTCCCATCCTTGAGCAACAGAACATGACTTCTCTTTCTGCCTCAGTGCTTTTTTCTTTTTTTATTACTGCTAACCTATTTTAGCATATTTCTTTGTGTATAGTCTACTTAGTATATAGTAGAAAGATTTACATAATAATTAGTGCTATTCAAGGTGTGCTTTGCCTTCATCATTCCTAATCCTTCCCTTCTTGAAATACATGAAAATCCTAATCAATGATTCTCGGGTATGTGAAACTAAAAGGTACATACAAAACGAATTGCCAGCCAAGTTTATAGTGGAAATCTAATACTTAGAATAGTGCCCAGCACATGATAGGCACTTAATTAGTGCTTATTACCTACCTACCTGAGTGAAATGAAATTAGGATTCTAGTATCTATTGTGTGGTTTGTCCTTTATTCCCAAAGAAGACCATGACATCAGGTTGATCATGACATAACTTGCAATTGAATTTAATTTGAATGAGGGAGGACTGTGTAAAGTTACCAACTATATCAACAATGCAATATTCACAATGCCTATGATAACTATAAATATCCTGATATGGTTATTAATCACAAAATGTAACAGGACCTCTACATAGGGGGCATAGCTAGAGCATTTATTCAAATACCAGAAAACTGAGTCCCAAAACCAGAAAGTCAAAGCCATCTCAGTACCTTAGAGTTGGTTCATGTAGTTATTGCAGTAAACACCCATATTCTCAAGCCTTCAAAGCAGAACAGACAACCTCAGGCAAAGTTCCTCCTCTCCTCACTCATGACAACTGCTCAAGGTCCATGCAGCTTGCTCCTGGCAGCTCCAGTCCCCCACAGTTCCTGTCCCTAGAAATCCTCAGCAGGAGTCCTTACCAGAAATTCTGGCTGGCTCAAAACAAAAGGAGTTTGCATCACCACTGCCACTGCTTTCAGTCACCATGCTGACTCCTTCCAGGCTCCAGCTTCTTCCTACCCCGCCCCTTCCTGCTATGCCAAAAAGTTCAAGGAGCATGGAAGATCTTCAAATACCATAACCATTACAGGAACCTCACATTCTGGTTCATATTTATCTGTTTTTCCAGTGGCCAGATATCAATCAGGATGACTGGAGATTGCCCAGGGTGCAGTGGGAGACCTATTCACTGAATGGGATCACCTTACTCAAGGTGAGAACTAGAAAAGAGCTTAGCTTAAAAAGGTCAAAGTCTACTGGCTAGGTTTCCTTCTCAAAGACCAAGCCTTAAAACCAATTAACTCTGGATGTCATTGATTAAGCAACAATAGGTCCTACCACCACTTAATGATTATTTTTTGGATGCTCCTGGCTCAGATATAATGTCAATAGTAACTGTTTGAGGGTCTTTCCCTTCCAGGTTATATCTATATCATCTCTATCTCTATCTCTATATACATACATAGATGTAAATGTGTGTGTGTGTATACATATATATATATATATATATATATGTATGTGTGTGTATATATATATATATATATATGTATATGTGTGTGTGTATACACACACACATATATAAAGATGAAATTATTAAAGGCCATCCTTATATTGTATTATAAATTTATCATTTTCCTAAACTTTTATTTATTTTTAGTTTACATCATTCATTTCCATGAGATTTTGATTTACAAATTTTCTCCCTGTCTTTCCCCTACCCACCACCCCAAAACAGCCATCCCACTGTATACTCCCTGCTCCAATCTGCTGTCTCCTATATTCTCCCCCATCACCCCTCTGACTTTCTGGTAGGGCAAGAGAGATCTTCCTACCCCAATACCTGTATATTTCCCTCCTTCCTATTCCATCCCCCACTTGTTCTATTCTCTGCTTTGTCCTTGTCCCTCTACAAAAGTGTGTGCTTCTAACAACCCTCCTCCCCAACCTGCCCTCCCTTCCCCCTTCCCCCTCTCATGTCCTTTCCCCTTACTCTCCTGTAGGGCAAGACACCCAATTTAGAGTGCATGTATTCCTTCCCTAAGGCAAATTCAATGAAAGTAAGGTTGACCCATTCCCTTTTGCTTTCCTGTTCTTCCCCTCCATTGTAACAATTATCACTTGCCTCTTCAATATGAGAGGATTAACCCTATTCTGTCTCTCCCTGTCTCCTCTCATATTATTCCTCTCCCACCTCTCAATTTCACCTGCTAAAATATTATCCCATCCTATTCAGTTGATCCTGTGCCCTCTGTCTATGTACACATATA
>JAQQSU010016302.1:0-10971 GCA_028627135.1 Pseudochirops cupreus
AGGAAGGGAAAGGGGAAGGGGAAAGGGAAAGGGGAAGGGGAATGGGATAGGGGAAGTGGAATGGAATAGGGGAAGGGGAATGGGATAGAGGAAGGGGAAAGGGGAAGGGGAATGGGATAGGGGAAGGGGAATGGGAAGGGGAAGGGGAAGGAGGAAGGGGAAGGAGGAAGAGAAGGGGAAGGGAAGGGGAAAGGGAAAGGGAAGGGGAAGGGGAAGGGACTCATATCTAAGGGAATAGCCTGCAACTGAGGAATGGTTAAACAAACCGTGGTATGTGAGTGGAATGCAGTATTATTGCACAGTAAGAAATGATGAAAGAGACGATTTCAGAGAATCCTGGGGAGTGTGAGCTGAGCGAAACCATAACCATTTATCCAAAGATAATAATGTAACAAAACTATTTTGAAAGACATAAGAACTTGGGTCAGTGAAATGACCAACTGAATGGAGCATGTTACTCATCTCTTGACAGAGAAGTGATAGACCCGTGGTACAAAAATAGCCATACACTTTTGGCCACTGTGTAGATTCATTTTACTTTACAATTTGGGGGGGGAGGGATGCAGTTTACAAGGGTTTTTTAAGTAGGGGTAAGGGATTAGGAGGGGGCAAAAGGGTTTGGCAATACTGATGCCAAAAAAGAGAGAGCCACAGAAACATTTTTTTAAATGCAGTCAGTCAGTAAGCATTTTATTAAGTGCCTACTATAGCTATACCAGGCAAGGTTAAAGGACTAGCTCAGACAGCAGAGCACTCCCTCAGCGTGCCAGAGATAAGGGGATCGATGCCTGGATCCTCCACTTTGGGTAGCTAGGTGGCACAGTAGATAGAGCATTGGGCTTAGAGTCAGGAAGACTCATCTTTGTGAGTTCAAATCTGACCTCAGAGACTTCCTAGCTGTGTGACCTTGGGCAAGTCACTTAACCCCATTTGCCTCAGTTTCCCCATCTGTAAAATGAGCTGGAGAAGGAAATGGCAAACCACTCCACTATCTCTGCCAAGAAAGCCTCAAATGGGGTCACGAAGAGTGAGACACAATGGAAAACGACTGAACGACAATGTGCCAGGCCCTGTACTGAGGGCTGGGGATACAATGAAAGGCAAGAGACATACTCCACCCTTAAGAAGCATGCAAACAATTATGTACAAATAAGCTATACATAGGATAAATAGGGAATAGTCAACAGAGGGAAGCCTTGTTAAGATGGTTGTTGCTGTTCAATAGTTTCAGTCATGTCCAACTCTCCCTGACCCCACCTGGGGTTGTCCTGGCAGAGATACTGGAGTGGTTTGCCATTTCCTTCTCCAGCTCATTTTACAGGTGGGGAAACTGAGGTACACAGATTAAGTGACTTGCCCAGGGTCACACAGCTAGTAAGTGTCTGAGGCTGGATTTGAATTCATGAAGATGAGTTTTCTTGACTCCAAGCAGGGCGCTCTATCCACCGGGTCACCTGACTGCCATCAGCAGTGCACGCAAGGACCCAATAGCAGTGAATGAGATATACCAGCTAGGGACTGAAATGAATAATGATGAATAAGGAGAACCCATTAGGGGCTCAAAAGACTGGAAATGATCACAGAATAGATTTTTTCCTCTTCCCTTCTTTGCTTCCCTGAGACATCAAAAAATGGGGAGTAGAACTTTTGATGGGAGAAAGAAAGGGACACTTATTAACCACAAAATGCTGGGCAAGCCTCATTCTCCTCCTCTCTAAAATGGGAATTATAACATCTACTGCCTGGCAGCTACCTGAACATAGAAGGTGCTTAATAAATGCTTCAGTGATTAATTCCATAGGTATTGTTTTGAAACTGCTTTGTGCCTGAGAAGAGCTTTGCAAATATTTTGTTACTACTCAGGCCGTCAATCAAAAAGCGTTCATTAAATACCTGCTATGTACTGGCCCCTGTGCTTGGCACTAGGGCTTTGTCCTCAGAAGGAAAGTAAGACCAAGCATTTATTAAGCTCTTACTAAGTGCCAGGAATTGTTGAGGATCCAGATACAAGAATATATATATATATATATATATATATATATATATATATATATATATACAGTGTGTGTGTATCTATATCTATATATCTATATAGTCCCTGCCCTCAAGGAGCTTACACTCTAATGGAGGAAGACAACTTCACAGAAGAGAACTGAAAAATAGCAGGAAATGAGGTGGGGGGAATAACGGTACATCTACCCTTTGGGTTCAGTAGCAAAGCGAAGGGAACACTGAGTGGGAGGTTGTGAAATCCTTTCCCTTGGGAGGTACATTTCATTCTGGAAACCCGGAATGAGGTGGGGGGAGGGGAGATTGAGAGGACAGGAAGAATTGGAGCTAACCCAATTAGTTCTTGAAGTGCTGGGTACATGCTTCAGTCCTGCAGCAATTGAGTCAGCTTTGGTTAAGTTATTAAGAGCTAAGAACACACTCTCCACTCCTACCCCTGCCTCTTTATCCCCAGCATCTCTCCAGGTGAGGGGACCAGCATACAGGCAACATGAGGCTGGGCACCAGGAATACCCTGGGCAGATCTCTGCCAGAGGCAAGGGTATGCACAAGGTCGATGGGCATCTTCCATGGGGGTCTGCAGTCAGCAGATCTTCAAAACGCCTTTTCAAGGATTGGCCACACCCAAAGAGAAACTAGGCATTCAACCTGTCATGTCATATACTGTGGGGATTGGGAGGGTACTAAGGGAAGCAGTGACCAGAACCATCAGAAACTTCCTAGCATGAATGAATGAATGTATGAATGCATGAATGAATGAATGAGTGAATGAATGAATGACAAAATTTTCTTAAGTTATTACAGTATACCAAACATCATGCTAAGGGCTGAGAACAAAATATGAATGCAAGGCCCTTGCTCAGGGATCTCACACTCTAATGCAGCACACAGCACACAGAGAAGCAGAGACCAGGGAAGGTCTAGAATGTTACAGGGATGTAGGCTGACACACAGCGTAAATAGAACTAGAAAACAACTGAACTATATCGTTATGAGCACCACGAAGTTTAGCTCTGGGAAAGAGGTTAGATATTCACCTCCCTCCCTCCTTTGCGAGGTTGGGGAGCGTGGGTTAAGATATCACATTTTCTTTCAAATTCAGTTGATGTGTTACTTGGTTTTCTGAAAAAAAAAGTCTTTATTTTTTGTTATAAGGAATAGTTCTCTGGAGAGAGGAGCAGGGAGAAATAAATTTGAAAGTGAATGTGATATAAAGACAAAAACATCAATAATTTTTAAAAGAAAGTAATTTCCATTAAAAACTTAAGAGAGAATTGGCAAACCCTATCATTCATACTTCAACACTCTTCGTGCACGATTATTTATTAATCCAGTGAGGCAGATGCAAAACGGCTTCTTTTCTTTAAACCTTACACCCTTTCTAGCAGCTGAATTCCTTCCTAGTCACATATGGCTGGTCAGACTTAAATCCATACAAAGTCTGGGTCCTGAACTTTCAGCTACCAAAAGTCTCTCTTTGGTTAAGGCTTTTCAAAATATTTTTGCTAGGCTGGAGTCTGACACCTCAAATTTTTGGACACTGTGCTTTTCAAAAGCCCTTCATTGGGTATCCAGAATCCTAAATCCAGTCCCTGACATGCAGCCACTCGCTCTGTGACATTGGGCAAATAACTTGATTGCTCTGGTCCCAAGTTTCCTCCTCTGTGACAATGAGATAATCATCCTTGTCCCACCTACCCCCCCACCAAGGCTGTAAGGAATAAAGTGCTTTGTGAGCCATAAAGTACTACAGAAAACACAGCCATTATCACAATGATTATCATCCTGAGACTTCCCCATGGTCTCCCAATGGGGTCATCCAGCTTTGGTTAAGTTAATAAAAGTCCTTGTAAAAGATGAGAATTAAGATCATAGTTTTCTAAGCTTTTTTTTTCCCTAAATACAGACCTAGATATTCCTGGGAACCAACAGGACATGGAAGTCACATAGCCAGCATCAATCCAAGGACAACCCCACCACCCTAATCATGCCTTGTAGCCAACAAGGTCAGGCATGGGCTATAAAGCTGCCTCCCTGGGTCTCCGTGAAAGTCGAACATTAAAACTCACCTGGAGGATTTGTAACAAGACTTAGAAGATCTGTTGCTGTCCAGAGGGGCTGTTGATTGGGCAAAGCCCTCCTCCCAGGCTACCCCTTGATTCAGAGATATCCCTGGACACCTAAAGACCATGCCAGCAGAGGCAAATTGCCAGCAATTTGAGCCACATGAAAAGAGTTCATGCAAAGGCTTAGTGACAGACTGGGTACACTTTCCAAAGAAGAATGCTGCTAAATGGGGAAGAGATCGAGCTGCCATTTTGTGGACCACAACTCCCCAATCTATGCTTGATGCAAAGAAAATCCAATCAATTAAATAACACGAGCAAAAGGATTTGCAAACTTGAAATGCTAGCTATATGTATTAATGATTATTAATAATTTAACTAATTCTTAGTGACTGTAAAGATGTATGTTCATTAAAAGGACATATTTTATATTTATAATTATTATTTGTTATACTTATTAGCCATAACCAGCATTTATATTGTACTTTAATATATGCTTTATGTATGTTATCTCATTGGATCCTCACTTGGGAGGTGAGTGTTATTATCATCCCCAATTTACAGATGAGGAAACTGAGGCTAGAGGAGGTTACACAGATAGTAAGTGTCTAAGACCAGATTTGAACTTAGGTCTTCCTGACTCCAAGTCCAGTGTTCTATTCACTGTACCACCAGCGGCCTTTGTTATCACTAAAGTATAGTGAAGTTTAGCGTAAGCCCAAAAACCAGAAATCACCACCTAGCCAGTAGGAATACAACTTTTATCTTGAGATGTTTCTTCTCGATTCTCCTGGAACCCAACCTGACCCAACCTAGCCTGACACACATCTCTGCTCCAGTTGGCTGCTCTCCTCTCTGGCCCAGAACCCAGCAAATTCATGCCCGTCTCCCCAGCTTTCCTCCATCTGCAATGAATTTCTCTCCCCTTCCAAGTCTTTCCCATAGACCAAGGCTCCAAATCTAGGGTCACTCTTTCCAGGAGGTCTTCAGAGACTAGCCCATCCTACTCCAGTCTTCCCACTAATGTCATTATAGTCAGTGCAATATGATTTAACCCCTAATTATTATCTTCCTATTCCATGGGTATGAGTCTTATCTTCCCTAGATTCTAAGCTCCCTGAGGGCAGGGCCCAGATCTGTTCTTCCTCTGTGCCCTCAGTCAGATTGTGAGTTCCTTGAGGGCAGAGCCTATTTCAAATTCCATCTGCCCTACAATGAAACCAAACCTGAGGATGGGCAAGGGGGCATGTGAGTTCTGGGAAGCCCTGACTGATTTATTTAAATTAGACACTTCAATCCTAAAAAAAATGTTTTAAATGAGATAGAGTGCTATATAAATGAGAGGAATTAATTGTTAATCCATAAGCAAACACAATCGTAATTCCTTGCATTTATAATACTAAGTCTCTTTCACATTTGTTATCCCATCTGATCCTCTCTACAAGCCTGTGAGGCAGACTTTACACTCTTTGTTTCACAAATAATGAAACAAAGGCTCAGAGTAACACAGTGAGTTTTTGCCAGAGAAGGAGCTATGCCCTAGGTTTCCTAGCCCACTATTCTTTCTACCACACTAGACCACCACCTGTGGACAGGCTTCTAACGAGCTCCAGACACAGGAAGAGCTAGAGTCAGTCCTGCGTGTTAAACGACTGAACTTTTCTTTGTGACCCTGCCATTGACTTGCTGAGTTACCCCCAACAAGTCCCTTCCCCTCAGTGGGCCCAAGAGCCTTTTGCCCAGTTGTAAAATAAGACAATTTCCAAGGACGTGTCCAGCTCTAATATTCTAAATCTACCGTCCCATCCTCCCACTAAAACCAGCTTTTCCTTGGGCATTTTGGCACCTGTCAGGATAAATAATTAAAACTAGTGTTTACATAAAACTTTAAGGTTTACAAAGTGCTTTACAAACATTAACTCATTTGATACTCCCAACAACGCTGTGAGGTAGAAGGCGCTATTATTCTCATTTTACTGATGAGGAAACAGAGGCAGACAGAGGTTAAGTGACTTGCCCAGGGTCATGAAGCCAGTATCTGAGGTCAGATTTGAACTCAGGTCTCTTAACTCTATCCACTACACCACCCAGCTGCCTCATAAGAAGGGGCCTTTTAGAAGGTGGCACTTGAGCTGAACCTTGAAGAGAGTTAGATTTCAAGGGGTGGAGGAGAGAAGGAAGAACATTACAGGTATGGGGGGGACTTTGTTGTTGAGTCATTTCAATTGTGTCCGACTCCTCGTGGCCCCATTTGGGGTTTTTGTGGCAGAGATATTAGAGTGGCTTACTATTTCCTTGTCCAACTCATTTTACAAATGGGGAAACTGAGGCAAACAGGGTTAAGTGACTTGCCCAATGTCACACAGCTAGTGAATGCCCATCACCAGATCTCAGGGAGATGAGCCTTCAAGGAGCTTAGATTCTAATAGGGGAACATAATACATAAAAGGGAACTGGAAAGGGGTAGGGGATCTCTCTGCAAAGGGGCATGGGCTAGAGGCTGGTGACCAAGGATCCCCAATACTTGATCATCCAGCTCCGCCTTAAGGACCTGCAGCAATGGGAGACTCACTCTCTCATGAAGCAGTCTCTTTCACTCTGAGTTTGGATGGACTCCCTCTAAATGTTAGGAAGGGTTTTTTTCTTTGTTTGTTTGTTCTTTGTTTGTTTTTTATATCCATCCTAAATATGTCTCTCTCTCTCTCTCTGTCTCTCTCTCTCTCAGATATATCTCTGCAAATGCTGTCTGGAGCCAAGCAAAGCAATTTTTATCCCTAGAGCACCAGGCCTGGAGTCAGGAAGACTCATCTTCCTGAGTTCAAATCTGGCCTCAAACCCTTACTAGCTTGCGACCCTGGGCAAGTCACTTAACCCTGTTTGCCTCAGTTTCCTCATCTGTAAAATGAGCTGGAGAAGGAAATGTCAAACCTCTCCAGCATCATTGCCAAGAAAACCCTAAATGGGATCAGGAAGAGCCAGACACGACTGAAGGGACTGAACAATAATCTGTGACAGCCTACTGAAGACTTAAAGGTAGATAGTGACCACGTCCACTCAAATCTTCTCTTCTTCACCTTAAACATCCCCAATTCCTCCAACCACTCCTCAAACAGCAGGCTCCCATTCACTCACCATTCCTCTGGTGTGAGCAAAGCATTAAAATTCTAGAGCCAGAAGGGACATCAGAAGCCATCTAGTCTGACTCCTTTATTAGAAAGATAAGAAAACTGAGGCCTAGGGAGGTTGACTTATCTAAGGTCACATAGGTAGTGCAGAACAGGGGCAGGTTCTCTGTCCCCAAAGGCAGTGGGTACCATGTAAATCCCTTTTAGCTCAGTGTATTGGACACAACGATCTAACCAGGAATGGGAAGCCATTGTCCCTGGGCTGGAGAGTCGGGGATGATCTCCATACCCTCATCTTGGGCTGGTTGGGCAAGATTCTTCTGAGAAGGCCTCTTCCTTTCTCAATGACTTCATTTTGTAACTATTCAGTAAATAACCAGAGTGGAGCTAAAGTCAATACAGGGGGTGGCTTTGACCTTTGGGGTTATATTTACACTGTGAAAGAGGTCAATGCCAGAGACCTGTTTCTCTGTCCCGTTCCCCCCACCCCCATGCACACACACACACACACACACACACACACACACACACACACACACACACACACACACACACCATGCCTTACTAAATTAACTCTCACTCCAGGATAAACATCCATTCAGCCTACATAAGGCCCCTTTGTCCCTGAAGAGAGGGCTGGAAGGGACAGAAGGAGCTGCCCTTGTCACTCACTCCCCAATGCTGGTGTCCCTGTTGCCTCGGCCAGAGGCCAAGCCTGTTGGCTGCTCAGTCCAACACAACTGTCCCATCCTTCTCTTGAAAGGGGAGGAAATGATCCCATGAAGCAACAAGGCAGTATTTGAGCCTGGCTTCCAAATTAACCTTCAGCCAGGCCAGAGAGTCACAGACAGACATCCCCAATAACTTGAAGACCTCAGGAGACTGGAATTAACCAGTCACACTCCAGATCCTGGAACACCCAACTTTCCAAGGTGGGACCAAGAAATGGAGATGTCCATTCCCACCCCAAGGTAAAGCGGGAGACTCCCGACCTTTCTGTAATAACACAGTTGCCCACCACAATTTATCGGGGAAGGAGATGAAGAAAAGGATTTTTTAATTCACCTGCCTAAATCCTACCAGTCTTTCAAGCCCCAGATCAAATATTCCATCCCCCTCCATTGTCCACCATGCCTCCCTTGACTCTTACTCCCCACTCCCATTCCTGCCAACTGTAATGAGCTTTCTATTTTTGGGCCTCATACAGTTCTTTGATTAAACTTCTCCGATGAACGTGTTCCATTCTATTTTGTGTTGTAATCTGCACTTCATTTTATTTCTTGAACAACTTGAGGGCAGGGTCCTTTTCATATTGATTTTGTATCCCCTTGTTGCCTTGTAGCACAGGGCAGCCTCCACACGGGACATGCTCGATAAATGTGTTAGAGGGAGAGAGACGAAGAGAAAGAAAGGAAAAAGAAGAGGAAGAAGAGAAGGAAAGGGAAAGGGAAAAAAATAGAAGGACACTTTTGACAAACTCCATTCACATAGAAGCCGTGTAATTATCTAAAATGTTGCTTATTCATTCATTAAAGCAGGTCTAATAGGACTAGACTTTGTTAGTAATTAGTGTTCATCGCTCGCTGCAGAGAATAGACACTTTACAAAAATAAATAAATGAGTCCATGTATTTCTTTCCAAATGTTTTATACCCCAGACTTTCCACTCTTCCAGACTGACTTCCAGCCTTGTGAGTAGAGACCGTTTCGTTCTTTGGAACTGAATACTTGCTGACTAATTCACAAAACAATTTAGGAGCACCCAGGACCTTAGAACCCATCTAGCCCAACCTCCTTATTTTACATATGGGAAAACCAAGGCCAACAGACATTCAAGCAATTTGCCCAAGGTCTCGTCTAATGACGAATAAGTAGTCAAGGTGTCTGTCTGCTACATAATATTGCCTCTGTCTTTATTCATTTATTTACTGTCTGATTGATTCGCTTGCTTATTTATCTATCTTGTTTTCCATCTTTGCTTTAATTTGCTTTTGATACTGTGTTTCCTGATCTCACCTAGGCTGGAGTTGCAGCAGCCCTGCTCAAAGGTCCAATAGCACTAATCATCAGGGAAGTTGTGACGTGGTCCATTTCTGATCTGGGCCCTTTCACCTCTCCACGCCTGGGGATTCACCATATTGGTGCCCCATTAAGCCCATCATGAGCCATCACTCCCATAACTTCTATAATATTTTAAAACTTTAAAGCAATCAATAAAAACTCTCCCCTTGGCCTAATAATTAGCTTTGAAGCCCTTTCCATTTCCCAGTGACCCCTTCCTGACTTCCTCCTGCCTCTCCCTTCTAACTAGGCTAAGAGGGCTCCATTACCTGCCTCAAAGCTCAGACATGGGTGAGAAGACCAGTCTAGCTGGCAAAAATACTAGCCAGGGGGCCCAAGATTCAAACAGGGCAAGAATATCCATCCAGTGTCCTCTTGTGAATACCCCCCACCCCACACAGCTCAATGACACTCTGGGGCTCCTCAGGGGAAGCTGTTAACCAAAGTCAACCCCAATCATAACCATGTGAGGGAAGACCACTGTCTACTTTGTAACACATGAGAAACTCAAAATACTGAACCATGGAATGTAATCTAATATAATCTGACTGCCTCATTTTACAGAGAGAAAAACTAAGGCTTAGAGAGGGAAAGGGACTGGTCTGAGATCATACAGCTAGTCAATGGAAGAGTTGGATCTAGAACTCAAGGCTCCTGGCTCCCAGGCCAATGAAGTTCCACCACACCCCTGCCCTGGTCTGAAGCTGCACTCCTCTGGACTCATTCCTCTGCCCTTTCTGGATTCCTTTTTAGAATGTAAACTCCGACTAGGGGAGGTGATATTCAATTCCCAATAGTTGGGAATAACCATATGAATAACATAACAATAACAGTAATTATTATTACTACATAATGTGTTATATAATTATTATATTTTAATGTAATCATTTTATATTATATAATATAATAAATATTATATTATTATATAATGTCTGTATCGGTGTCTGTCTAAAGAACCAGAACTTGAAGTCTTCAAGGGGAGAATGAAAAGAGTGTTTACTTTCCACTGGACCACACTCTAGTCGCAGATGGGTTAACAGAACACATCCTGAAAAGTGACCACCCCTCCCTAGTAGTTCACATGGCACCATATTGGTATCAGATGCATTTGGCATGTAATATTATAGATCACATACACTGATGTCCGCAAAGTCAGAGGAGATTTGGTGGAGAGGAAAGAATCAAACCTGGAGGCCCAGACAGTAAATAAGGGACCTTATAGATCTGAGTTCTTGCTCCCTTTTACCTCTCCCACTTTTCTTTCATTGAAGGTGGGTGGGGCAGTTTGGAAAGAGTTGTTTTAATATTGAGCCTCTCATTTAAATGAGTAGAACCAGGAGAATGACATACACAGTGATCACAAAAGTGTGAATGGAAAAAGCCAGAGACAAATCAATGTGAACTTGGAGGTCTTCAATGGAGTCTGGACCACCACCTGTCAGACATGTTAGAATGCCTCTAGAGTTCCTCTAGTGGATGGATTGGACTAGAGGACTGTTAAGATCCGGTCTGACTTTCAAAATTCAATGATCCTGTGAAGATTGAGGAGTCATAAAGGCCCAGCTTGTCCCTGAGGAGGAGATGAGAAAATGCACCTGACTCCCTTCTTTCCAAAGGTAGGAGCTTATGAGTGTAGAACATTGAATATGCGATCACAATTGGTTGTTGTATGGTTTAGTTTTGTTGGGTTGTGTGTGTGTGTGTGTGTGT
>JAQQSU010016303.1:0-10970 GCA_028627135.1 Pseudochirops cupreus
GATGATGATGATGATAACAGAGTGGCCTTTTGCTGTGGGGCTGAAGCCATGCCCTCGCAGCTGGAATGTTTGGGGGGGTAGAGGGAGAGGCAAGAGAGCTTTCTAGGGACAGGCGACCTGGCTGCTCAGCCAATGGAAGAAGGGCTAGAGGGGTGACATCATCAGCCAAGCTCATTGTCTGCTCCTCTCTGGGAATCAGGACCCTGGGTCGAGCGACTTAACCCTTTCCTCGTTGTCTCCAGGCTTAGGATCGTGCAAGGGACCTTCCAGTCCCAGATCCTCGAAATGAGGCACTGACTTATCTTAGGCTGGCATTAACAATCCATCCAATTTCTGTCTCCCAGCCAACTGGCACAGGATAGGAGATAGATAATAATTATAATAAATATTTATATGAAATCGGCATGAAATGTAATTTACCACAATGTAAGCTTAGGTATCGATAGCACTTAGCACTGTGACTGGAATACAGTAAGCACTTGATAAATGCTTGTTGCCCGTATTTCTTAGACTACATCTTACTCACCAACTATCATTTATTATGTGCCTGCTGTATGCCTGACACCAAGCATTCAAAGACAGAAGGTGTGGGAGTACAGTGAAAAGGGCACTGACTGTGACTTCATTTCTGGGCTTCTGATACTCATTACTTGCATGGCGTTGGTCAGGCTCTTTAACCTCGTTGGGCCTCTGTTTCCTCAATTGCAAAGTGAGGGGGTTGGACTAGATGGCTCCTGAGGGCTATGATCCTGTCATGAAATCAAACAGTCCTGCCCTCAAGGAGCTTACATTCATGTCAGGTACATGTACAAGAATGGAAAAGGTCATTTTTAAGGTGGAAGCAATAACAATTGGGGCAATCAGTCAGTCAATCAGTATGTATTTATTAAGTACCTACTATGGGCCAGATACTATCCTTAAACATTTACTAACTGGTTGGTATGTGTCAGCCCCTGTCCATAAGTGCCTACTGTGTACCAACCTCCATGAACATTTATTAAGTGCCTACTCTGTGCCAACCTCCATAAGCATTTATTAAGTGCTTCCTGTGTACCAACCTCCATAAGCATTTATTAAGTGCCCACTCTGTGCCGTCACTGTCCACAAGCATTCATTAAGTGCCTACTATTTGCTAGCACTGTCCATAAGCATTTACTGAGTACCTACTATGTGTCTGCCACTGTTGATAAGCGTTTATTACGTGTCTATTATATGCCAGTTACTCTTCACAAACATTTATTATGTTTCTATGTACCAGGATCAAAAGACAACATGTTGAAGAGGTGACCTTGCTGTAGTATTCCCAGGTTAATAGGATATAAGGATCTCAGATATCATTTAGGGTGAGGATGTCATTTTATAGACAAAGAAAGAGAAGCCCCAGAGAGGGTGAGACACATACATACCCACGTGTGGAGGGAGATCAATCTTTTGTTTTATGCGTCACTTTTATTTCTAAATTTATCCATCCCTCCTGTGACAAATTTCACCGATTGGGAAGATCAGTCTAGCAAAGCAGAGAGTTAGTTGCTTAGAGCACTAAGAGTCAAGTGGTTTGCTCAGGGTCACACAGGACTTGAACCTAGGACACTCTGGCTCTGAGTCTGTCTTACTTTGCTATTTGACCTTCCCCCCAAAAATGGAAGGAAGGAAGGAAGAAGGGGAGAGAGAAAGAAAGAGAGAGAGAGAGACAGAAAGAGAGACAGAGAGAGACAGAGAGACAGAGAGACAGATAGAGAGACAGACAGAGAGAAGCAGCAAAAAAAAAAAAGCAATAAAATATCTTTGGGGTCTGACTGTATATACATCATCCCACACCCATAGTCCCCCACCTCTGCAGAAAAGGATGTTAGATACAATTTCTCAAGAAGATAAAGACATTTAGGTTCTCCATTAATCTGGCAAACCACTGCCTTCCTATAAACACTTTTTGTT
Source organism: Pseudochirops cupreus (assembly GCA_028627135.1). Classification (NCBI taxonomy): domain Eukaryota; kingdom Metazoa; phylum Chordata; class Mammalia; order Diprotodontia; family Pseudocheiridae; genus Pseudochirops; species Pseudochirops cupreus. The sequence goes on from JAQQSU010016303.1 coordinate 1,936, forward strand.
ATATAGGAAGGACAAAAATGTGATGCAAGGTCCTAGTGGGCCCCTTTTTCTGACCCTGGGGTTAAGAGATGGTCTTTAAACCAGTTATTGGTCCTAAATATGCCCCAGCAGGCTTAAGAGGTAATTGATCTGTTTGGTGGGGAACGTCATTTGGCCTGCGGCATAACAGAGCTGCTGCTTCTATTTAGATACAGAGAGGTTGGATGGGTTTCTAATTCAGTGATCAAGATAACTCTATAGACTTAATCAAAGATTTCACTTATAGACATGTGTGTTCAGAGGTGGAGGTGTATTTAGAGGTGGCTTAGTAATTCAGCACTTTCAAGTTTACTGTCCTAGAGAGCCATGGAAGAGTGAGTGTGTGTGTGTGTGTGTGAGTGTGTGTGAGTGTGCGTGTGAGTGTGTGTGAGTGTGTGTGTGTGTGTGTGTGTGTGTGTGTGTGTGTGTGTATGAGTGTGTGTGTGAGTGTGTGTGGGTGTGGGTGTGTGAGTGTGTGTGTGTGTGTGTGTGTGGGTGTGTGAGTGTGAGTGTGTGTGTGAGTGTGTGTGTGTGTGTGTGAGTGTGTGTGTGTGTGTGTGTGTGTGTGAGAGGAGTGACATGGGGACCTGTCCTCTAGGAACTTGACTTTGACAGCCCCATGAAGGACGTTAGAGGAGCTGAGCGACCACTTAGAAGGCTATGGCAAAGGGTCCGGGTGAGGGGTGATAAAAACAGAGCTGGGTTGGTGGATGGGTGAGCTGGACAGAAATGGGACCAAATTTAGAAATGTGGAGGGAGAACCTATAAGACCTGGGAGGTGATTGGATGGGGGAGAGGGGAGGGGAAGAGACATAGATCACTTAAATCTGGGTAACTAGGAGGATGGTGACGCCATTGACAGAAACAGTAGGAAGAGAAGGTGATAAATTCCCTTTTCATGTATATAATAAAGATGGGATGTATGATTTCAGTGATCTAGGAAACTCCTTCCACCCACATAGGTTGTCTTAGACAGTTTTAGAGAGCACTGAAAAGTTATGTGACTCGTCTAAGGTCACAAGCCAGTATGTGTCAGAGGGGGATTTGAGCCCAGGTCTTCCTGGTTCTGGGACTGGCTTTTTGTTCATTAAGCCTCGAAGGGCACCTGAATCTGTCTGGATACACTAGCCAGGAATAATGTGTGTAAAGTGGTTCCTAGCCTTAAAGAGCTTTATAAATGGGAATCACCATTTAAAAAAAAAATTCATACAAGTAAGTTTTTGATGTTGGTGGGATAGATGGAAGCCGCTATTATTTTTATTTGGCACAAGTAATGTTTAAACACTGGTGGAATCTCCAGGTGTAGCTACATAGCAGGACGCTGGAATCAGGGATCGGAACTTGGGGAAGGGTTAGGACTAGAAATATAAATTTGAGTGATCCGTAATAATAATGAGAATGATGACAATCATTTATATTAGGGCTTTAAGGTTAACAAAATACTGTGTGATACCTACCAATATTTCGTCTTCGTCATACACGTAGGATCTCATTTGATCAAAATAACAACCTTGTGAAGGAGGTGCTATTATTTCCCCCATTTTACAGATGGGGAAACAGAGGTACAGAGCAGTTAAGTGACTTCCCTAGAGTCGTGCAACTAGTGGGTGCCTATCTCGATGATCTCCAAAGCCTCAGGAGCAAAGGGAATCATCAAGGGGGAACATTTTAAAGGGAAGAGAAGACAAGGAAGGTAGATCCTTAGGGGACAGGAAAACAATAGTGAACCAACAAAGGAGGCTGAGAAGAAGCCAGCAGATAGGTGGGGAGGAAAGGGCCAGAAGGATGGAGTTTCAGATGCTTCAGAAAGGTCGAAGAAGATGAAGACTGAGAAAAGGGCATTCATTGGATTTTGTAGCTTAATAAACATGTATGGCCTTGGGAGAGAGAAGTTTCAGCAGAACCCTAGGGTCAGAAGCCATAGCAACAGACACCCTTCTCAGATAGAGGGGACCATGATTTGGGGTGACAGCACAGAAGAGTGGGGGTGGAGTGGAATGGGGAAAAGCGAACACTAGAAGGGTTTTGGAAAGGACTTGGCAACAGATCGTGCATCTGAGGTCTGAGAAGCAGCCTTCCTGAGTCTGGAGGGGCTCCTCCCTAGGCTGGAGAGAGGGAAGGAATGACTCACAAACACCCCCAGAAAGTGCTAGTCAGGAGACACATGTTAGCCATGACTTTGCCACCAAATGAGCTGCAGGACCTCAGTTTTCACATCTGAATGGGGTAAACCAAGGGGTCCTGTAATCAGAGGATCTAGGTTCAAATTCTGTCTTTCATGTTTAATACCTTTGTGACCTTCACCTCCCGTGGCCTCAATTTCCTCATTTGTATAAAAGTGGGGGTTGGTGACCAGATGACCTGGGGGGGAGGGTTCCTTTCACTCTAAATCTCTGACCCTTTGAGGCTCCTCTCTGACCCACCTCCTGGTTCCCACCACCCCCAACTATCCCACCCCTAAGTCACATCTTCTCAGAGATAGTCTTGGCATGAGAATGGTGCATCATGCTTGAGAGTTATGATTTAGGATGAGCAGGTCAGAGCAGCAGCCACCTCTTGCCCCCCCATTCCTGCCTCAGGCCTCCTGCCCGGCCTCCACTCTTCAGCCCAGAGACTCTGGCAGCCCAGGAACCCGCCTGTCTGAGTGCATCCACTTTCATTCCAGCAGATATCCCAGGTCACTGGGCAATGTCTGTGCTGGGGGAAAAGAGGGTGGGGTGGGGAGGGCAGAGCTGCCAGCCCTCGCTGCTCAGGGCTCCCGGCTATCTGAGAAGAAGAGAAACGAACTCCTCTTTCCCTCTCATCCCCTCAAATGCTGTTGGATCTTCCTCATCAGAGCAGCCAAAGAGAGCTGCCCAGTGACCCCTCCCGCCTTCTTTTCTCTTCTAGAACAAAGAACCAGTGGATCTGAAGGTGGCCATGCTGGAGATGGTGGAGAGGCTAAAATTCAAGTGCGGGGACCCCAGAGTGAGTATTCTTTGGGGGGATTGATTGGGGACTGGAACACTGGGGAGCTTTCCATGCTTCTAGAGCCACATACGAACTAATGACATCCATCTGAACGTTGCATTAAGATCTAATTAAGCCTGTCTGTCAGAACCAGAGCAGGGCCTCAAACGTGCCTACAGATAAAGTCATTTATTTTCTTCCCGCTTTATATTTATGACTTTCAACACATAATCAGTCATTGTTGTCCCTAAACTATAGACGGCAGCATTTTTAATCCCCTTCTGCTGTGTCTTTGAAGCTGATGTCTTCAATGGCCGTTCAATTCAGAAAAAAAAAAACCCAAACCCACAGATATATACATGAATATGGTGTACTCATACATATGTTTATCTGCAATGCATAAAATACATGGAAATATATGTAAACACGTATATTCACATGTGCGTGTGTTTGAATGTATGTGCAAATGTATGTATACATAGACACAAATGTGTGTCTACATGCATGTACAAATGTATATGTATGTTTTCCTGAATTGAATGGTTGTTGAAGATACAAGTATGCACATAAAAATGTAATATATGCACGCAATACAGATATACAAACACATGTATTTATATGCGCACACACATACATGTAAACACATATGTGAATCTACAGTTATGTGTGCATATATACATTGCATGTGTGCATAAATATGTGTGCACACCTGTGGGTGTGCTGAATTGGTGAATCTAATGGCTGTTAAAGACATCATGTATGTAATAATACAAATATAAGCACATAAATATATCTACACACAGGCATATGGGAACATGAGTGTTGCACATTTGTCTGTGTGTGTAGAACATAGACACAGATGCATGTGTTTGTATATATAAGTATTATATTGTGTATCTATTAGATGGCAAATTAAATTGGAGATTAAATGACACACACACACACACACACACACACACACACGCACACGCACACACACGCACGCGCACACACACACGCGCGCGCGCACACACGCACACATGCACACGCATGAGACATGAATCAGCCCAATGTCTCAGGCTAGCCAGGAATCCAGACTCAGCCAGTTGGTGCCCACCGGGAGAAGCTTTCTCTGTTTACAAGGACCCAGCTGCTTCCAAGAATGCTTTTGTCCCCATGACCCAGAGTCTGGTGAGGGGGGCCACATTAAGCTTCTGGGATTTTTTTTCTGCAAGATGTTGGAGGCTGGAGTTTTGATATTCTGGGAGACGGCATACCAGGGTGGGGGCAGATCAGGCTGCTTTTCCGACCCAGACGTTTAGTAGGGCCATGACAGGTGTTGGTGCCAGCTGGCTGTGCTAGGGAGCTGCTATCTCAGAAGTATATAGAAAAAGGAACCTAGATTAGGGGGGTGAGGGTGGCATTTCAGTTAAGAACCAAGAATTCAGCTTCCGAATGATTGGATTCAATTCAAATTGACTCAATTCATTCTGATCCAACAAGTCTTTATTAAGCTTCTTTTTTTTTTTTAGCTGAATCTAAGCTCATTGAGGACAGGGACTGTCTTTCATCTTCTCCTCCTGGCACATAGTAGGTCCTTAATTAATGCATTGATTGATACCATGATAGGCATACAAAGACGAAGTAAGAAAAAAAAAGTAGCCCCTAACTATGAGCAGCTTATCTCTTACTGAGGCTCCACAGCATTTAGATAAATAAATAAATAAATATATAAAGTATGATTTGAGGGGAGAGAGAGCATAGTCAATGAAGGGAGTGGGGGTGGGGTGGGGGTGGAGAGGGTACCTTCCTCTTTCTGTTTACAAGGAGCTGGCTGCCTCCACGGATACTTTTGTCAACATGACCCAGAGAGTGATGAGGGAGACAGTTTTAGTGATGAGCCTGGAAGTCTTCTCATATCCATCCACCCATCCATCCATCCATCCATCCATCCATCCATCCCTCCATTCATCCATCCCTCCATCCACCCACCCACCTACCCACCCACCCATTCATCCATCCACCCACCCACCCATCCATCCACCCACCCACCCATCCATCCATCCATCCATCCATCCATCCATCTATCCATCTATCTATCTCTCTCTCTCTCTCTCTCTCTCTCTCTCTCTCTCTCTCTCTCTCTCTATTTTTATTTCCACCCTGGTGGCAAAATAGTGTGGTGGATAGAGCATTGGACCTAGAGTCAGGAAGACCTGAGTTCAAACCCAGCCCCAGACACTGATTAGCTGTGTGATCCTGGGCAAGTCATTTACCTGCTGTCTGCCTCAGTTTCCTCATCTGTAAAATGGGAATAATAATAGCACCTATCTCCCAGAGTTGTAGTGAGGATCAAATGAGATAGTATTTGTAAAGTGCTTTATGAAACTTAAATCTCTGAGGTGGAGACGGCGGGGGCGAGTGAAACACGTAGCATATATACATATATTCTCTTTCCCACTCTCCCCCACTCCCTACCAATTAGGCAAAGGCTCAAATATCACCAAGATTCTTACAGAGTGGCCACAGACACTATTGAGGATAATAATAAAAACTCCCATCCACAGTGCAATTCAAGATTACAAATTGTTTTCCTTCTAGTTGGGTCTCATTTTCTGTTTTACGAACAAGGAAACAGAAGCTTCCTCTCTCCAGCTGCCTCCCCCCCATCCTGGGGCGATTGAATAGTCAGTAGGTCAGCAGCAGGACCAACATTTGAACCCGGATCTGCTAAGGTTTCCCTTTGTACCACCCCACACTGCCTTGGGTTAACTGAAAGAGGATTCCCAAGGGGGTCCAGAGTGTTTCAAAAGTCTGTGGGCTAAGCATCTATCAGCTTGTTCTCAGCCAAGCTCACACAGCCTAATTGCCACCACTGGCATTGTCTTTGAATACAAAACCCAATAATAATCACCATAAGTCACATTTCTACTGCTCTTTATAGTTTTACTGTGATTTCTTTCCATGATTTCATTTAATCCTCACCGCAGCCCTCACAGGTCGGTAGTAATTATAATAGCTCACATTTATACACCAGGTTACAGTTTATAAAGAGGGCTGTCCCTGTAACTGCCTTGTTCAGAAGGTAGTACAAGGGTTATTATCTCTATTTTCTGGATGAGGAAACCGAGGCCCAGAGAGGTCAAGACACTTACCCAAGGTCCTACAAGTTGTAAGTAGGACTTGAACCCAACACTTAGCACAAGTGCCTGGTACACAGTGGGCACTTAATAAAAGCTTGTTGACTAACTGTTTGAACCCAGGTTTTTCCTAACATTAAGTTCCATGCTCCTGCTAGCACACCATGATTGCCTCCCTTAAAAACAAGAAGGTAGGTACCAGACCATCTAATCCAACCAGCGTTTATTAAGCCTACAGACCTCTTCTCAAAGTCACATTATGAAACACTTCACATAAAATATATCAGATTATAAAAGGAAACCAAGCAGATTTAAATAGAGCAGTAATTGTAATTGCCATGTTTCCCCATCCAAACTAATGGACACCCAGGACCCTAAGTTAGGAATCCCCTCCTTCCATACACACACACAGGTGCCATCAATGACCAGAGCTCAGCACTCCAAGTTTGGAAGACCTAGATTCAAATCCCACCTCAGACACTTAACCAACTTTGTGACCTCAGACAAGTCATTCATTCCATTGTCTGGTCTGTAAAATGGGGGTGCTCCTAGCACCTCTCCAACCGGATTGTTATAAAGTCATTGACTCTTCTTAGCCTCCATTTTCTCCTCTGTAAAATGGGGGTTCTCCTAGCATCTCCCTCACAGCATAGTTGTGAGACTCTAAAAAGTAAAACCTAGGGCTACTTTAAGTCGTTTCAGAGTGATCACTTCATCCACATTTACTTTAAAATTTCTGGAGGTACATACACACTAACTAGCCACTCTTGCTCTCGACTTTACAAGGGCAGATAGTAATAACCCAGATGTCTAGGATACTTTAAGACTGACTAAGGAGGTCTCCCTCCTGCCACAATCCTTCGTGGCAAGTTTTCAAGCCCATTTCCCAGATGAGGAAGTTAAGGTTCATAGGAAGGAAGGTGACCTCCAAGATCCCACAGCTAGCATGCAGTAGATCTGGGGTGGGAGCCCTGCCCTGTCTCCGAACTTTTAGCTTTCTCCCATCCTGCCTGGTGTCAGGGCTGCTAGGACGGGACTCGGGTCCCATCTCCAGGTTACTTCCCTGTTTCCTCTGCTCTCACAGCCGTTTCTGCTGGAGGAGGCTGGCGGAACTCGCACGCCGTCTGAATTCTTATTTTTAAGACCTTTAATTGCGGGTCTTGTGTCCTACGCCCTACACACCTGGTGCCGGCTGGGTGGTGGCATCGTCGGGAAGGAGGTGTGAAGACGGGGTATTTTAAATCCATCCTTCCTGCGGCAAAGACAATCCGGGGCGGTCTGGTTTCCCTGAGAATGATTCAGCCTTTCTCCCAGGAGGCCGTGGTTTCCTTCCTCCCCGCAGCTTAATAGGACTGCAGCAAGGAATAGAGAAAAGATCCCTGGACTGACTGGCAGGCAGTGAGTAAGAAGGAGAGCCAGAACCCGAACCCAGGTCTCCCCAGAGCCCTGGAGCGAGTTACCGATCTCCTTTCTGGGGTTTGTTCCTCCATAGTTCCTTTCTCTATAGAATGTCAGCTCCCTGAGAGTAAAGATGGTTTCATTCCTCGTACGCAGGACGTAGCAAAGTGCCGGGTACACAGTAGGTATTTAAGAAGTGCTTGATAATTGGCCAAGACAACGAGCTGGTCCAATGTCTGTGAAACCTATTTCTCTGGTTTCTTCCCTCAAGTCAGTTTGTTTAAAAGGGCAGTCTTCATTTTTTTTTTTGTATTGTATCATTTTTTTCCACGTTGCTGACTTATCCAGAGGCAGCCACCAAGTCATGGAGGGATGAACATTCTGCTCTTCCCCATTTGCTTCTCCCGAAACCCCTTGAAGCGTCACCGGGCTTGATTGGTCCACACACTCGGGTCCCACTGGGGACCCACTTCACTTTTACCTTTGAGCTAAGCAGACAGGAGATGCAAATGACTCATTTTTGCTTAATACATTTTTTAGACCCACTTCTTGTCAGTCTGGAAGGTTTTGCTTCTCTCTTTTGCATTTTTGTTTTTCCTGCAAGAGGTCCAAAGAACCAGTTAGGAGATGCAATATGTCTCAGCTTTAAGAAAATGGAATTCTTGAAAATACAGGAAAATAGGGCAGGGGGAGGCAGTGGGGAGGGAAGCTGGGGATCTGGGGTGGGGGTAAGGCTTTTTTTTACACCGAAGGACCCTTAGTTTTGATTAACCAAAAAAGAAAACAAAAGAACAGTTCCTTGGGAATCATAGATTTTGAGGTGGAGGGATTCTTAGAGGTCAATGAGTCCAAATCCCTCATTCTACAGTTGAGGAGACTGGGGCTCAGGGAAGTGACTCACCCCAGCCCACAGTGCTCCTAAATGTCAGAGGCAAGATTTGAATCCAGGTCTCCCCAATTCCCAACTCCAGCACTCTTAAGTTCATTTAAATAGCAAAAAGCTCTAACATACATTACAAGTGATAAAAATTATCTCCATCTCTGGTGCTTTTTCCATTTAAATTTTCCATGTGACTTTTCGGGAACCTCCTCTGTGTCATCCTAGCCAGAGAGATTGAGTTTGACCTTGAAAGATTCTTCTTCTGGCTTTGGTTGCCACATCCATAGAGTGAGGCAGGGGTTGGGTGAGACAACCTCTAAAGTCAGTTCACGTGCTGATTTTCTATAGAAAGAGACCTTTGTCCTGTAAATTGGTATCTTAGACGAAGACCTAGCAGGGATTTTAGAAATTGTCTATCCACCAGCCCCTCTCAACCACACCTTATTTCACAGATAAGTAAACCAGGTCTACAGAAGTTGACTTACCCAAGGTCACACAGGCTTTAAGTGGAAAATCCAGGATTTGAATCCAGGACCTCTAAGTCTAAGCTCATAAGTACCATTCTTGGTGCCTCTGATTCTCCTACTTATTACTTGTGGGACCTTGGGTAAGTCACTAAATCTTCTTTAGCCTCAGTTTTTCAGCTGTAAAACAAACATCATAATGTTCAT
>JAQQSU010016304.1:0-10970 GCA_028627135.1 Pseudochirops cupreus
GGGCTATTAGTTCTGGAGATCTTCTTTCATCAGGAATAGGTTCAAGGGGGAATAATACATATGTATCTAGAAGAACATAAAAGTCTTTTAAATGCAGAAAGAAATAAAATACTAAGTGGAGAAAGAGAGGGGAGGTGATAAGAGAGGGATCTCTAGAGGAAAGGTTGAAGTAATACATTAAAGGAGGGTATAGAAGGAGGTTTAGATTTATGGGAATGGGAGGATAAGGGAGGGATCCTGTGGGGGGTGGGGAGGAGGTAGGTTAAGTAATAGGAAGGTATGGAAGTAGGTAGAAGTAAAGTAGAGGAATCAAGAGGGATAGGAAATAAGAGATGTGCACAAACCTAAAACAAAGATCAGGAGTAGAATTTGTGAGGGAAATATATGTCCATGCATGTATGCATAGATTAATATGAATATGAATATGTGTGTATATATATGTATATGCATATGTCTGTGTCTGCATGTAAATATACACCCAATAATTGTAGGTTTCTGGGCTACTTATGTGTGTATGTATGTATGTATGTATGTGGTTACATACATATCCATAACATACATGTACAGTGTGTGTATACATATATATGCATATACACATACACATGAAATGGACTACTTATATATTTATATGTAATATAAATGAAGACTGCAATTCCTTAGTTACTCATAAACAGATTTTGCAAAAGAATCTTGATCTTAAAATTATGAAAAGAATAAAGGGATATTTTTTTTCTTTTCAAAATTAAGGGATTAGGTAAAAGGCTTTGGTTTGGTCCTCTGTCTTACAGAATCCTTATCTTTCTACAAGGCTCAGATGAGGTACCACCTCCTTTTCTGATTGCCAAGTTGATGAAGTTTCTCCCTCCTCAAACAATCTTAGAATTTTTTAAAAATTTGCTCCCTATTGGGGTGAATAGAGCACCGGCCCTGGAGTCAGGAGCACCCAAGTTGAAATCTGGCTACAGAATTTAACTATGTGTGAGACCTTAGGCAAGTCACCTAACCCCGATTGCCTTGCCTTTCCCTCTCCAAAAAAAGAAAAAGAATAAATAGTTAAAAAAAAAAATTCTCCTATTACTCCATACCTTGTGTCACTCTGTTTCAGTAGACTGTTGTATTCTTGAAGAAAGAAATTGTTCAACTTTTTTCTATTTATTCTCACTTTTTGAAATGATATTTAGCACTTATCAGATATTTAATGTATTTTGATTTGAACTAAAATATCAAAATCAAAGTAATTGATTTATAAAAATGTGGAAATATGGAGAATAATTAATGTGTGATAGTATTTACTAAAACCTTTTAAGAGAAGTTTCTGGAAAAGTTGTTTATGTCTTAAGTAGTACTCCCCTTCCTCCCACTTCTCCTTCTAAAAATCACCATTATTAAAGAGGAATCTATAAAACGTTCATTATTTCTATGAAGTTTAGACAACTAGAAAAATAAATGCTTTAGCTTTTCAGAATAATTAAAGAAAACTGAATATTCAATTTCTTTCATACAAAGTGAGTCATGTCAATTAGTGTTAAATATCGAGGTAGTCCTGAACCAAAGAATCTCATCAAGATCCTTTCTTTCACAAGTTTTAAAGGCAGTAATAAATTATCATCCATATTGATGCCAAAACATTGGATGCCTTCCAAGCACCTTCTTATTCAGGATAAGACTACATGCAGAAAGGGAAAAAACATTTATAATTTTCCCTTCATATTAAGCAATTAAGTTTAAGAGAAAGATAAAGTTGGTCCCTTTCAAACACCTAGATTTGTCATTGAAATAAAAATAGTTGAACAAATCACATATAAGTGTGATGACTTTCCACCATTAATGGGTTATGATTTTCAAGATTTTCTACCTTATTACAAATTTCTCATGGCCATATCAGATGATTGACATCTGTGACCATGCATAAATTTTTGAATGAAACATATCTTTCTGTCTTGATGACAAAAATATTATGAGACTCCTTGGCAAATGTTTATATTGAAATCCAGCTTTACTATCTTTATGGTAGTCCCCTGAGTGGCCAAGCTAAAAACAATGTTCAAAGAGAAAATAGAATTGAGTCTCGCTTAATTCAGTGAACCAAAGTGAGCCCTGCTGATAATCTCTTCTCTTTCTTTTTATGATTTTAATTTTTCATCACGAACTTAATCATCAGCAATATGAACATTTCAAAATACAAAGAGAAAAAGGGATTCTTTGTGAAACCATGAATTTCTGTACATGCAGTTTTTCATTTTATTTTTAATTTGCCTTAGCACAAAATTGTCAATTTTGCTCCCTTTTAAACTTCTTTTTGTTGTTTCTTCTATGTATTTTAAACACATTTATGGGATGCTCTTTTCTTCTTTCTCTTAAATATCTCTCACAATCCACTAATTCACTCCACCCACTAGAGAAACCATTATGGAATGGTTTCTGATAAGAAATAATTATGCTCAAAACAATTTAACATATCACCTATCTGAAAACGTACGTCTCCTTCCGTACCACAGTGCAAAGGGTATGCACGTCATCTGTCTTCTGAAGACATGGCTGGTCGATGTATTGATCAGAGGCATCAAAGCTGTCAGAAGCTGTTTTATTTTACAGAATTGTGGTTACTGTTAATGTGTTCTCTTAGTCCCACTCATTTTCCTCTGTATTCCTCCCGCTTTTCAGGCTTCTTTGAAGTTATCAGGTTCAGAATTTTTTGAACATAGATCATTTTACATTTTATCAATGTGATAAGGTTAGAGGTTAGAGTTTAGAGAGCTGGCCTTGAAACCAGGAAAAAAAGGAAATCTGGGGACACATTCTGGCTCTAACCCATATTGTTTGCATCAACCTCAGCAAGTCATTAAAATGCTTAGTACTCAAGGCTAGTGGGTCAAACTAAATTAGAAACACAGGCCACTAATAAAGCCCTGTGGACTGATATTGTCTCAGGTATAAAAGGTAATATTGTCATGGCCACTAGGTGGTGCAGTAGATAGGTCACTAATCCTGAAGTCAGGAGGACCTGTGTTCAAAATCCAGCCTCAGACACGTGGTACTCACTATCTGTATAACCCAGAGCAAATTACTTAAACCCAACTATCTCCTGTCCCCACTTCCCCCTTCCCCCCCAAAAAAGAATATTATCTACATTCTGCTGTGCTTTCATTTTGTTAAATATTTACCAACTAATTTGAATCTGGTCACAGATTGAATCTGTTCTGCACTTGAAGGCTTTGTCAGCTGTATATTACCCCAGTATCATGTGTAAGACACCTTTTCTATAGACAAATCTAAGACAGTAAGTTGCAGAAAAGGCGACTGACTTGTCCATTAGTAGAGGAAATTTCCTCACCTCAGAGTTCCTTTTACCGATGGAATCAGATACAGTCCTTATAGCTGCATTAAAATACCACAATTTTTCCAGTCATTACCCAACGGAAGGTCACCTGCCTTACATCTCTGTCTATAGAAAGATTGATACATCTGTATCTGTCTCTCCAGGTTGCTGTTTCCCCTCTGTGTTTGAACTTTTGGGGTTATATGTCTAATAGCGGTATTGCTAGGTCAAACAGGGTACATAATTTAGCCATTTAGTCAGGGCATGTATTTCAGCATTGCTTTCTACAATGGTTAGACCAAGTCAGAGCTCTATCAACCACACAGGAGAATTTCTGATCACCCACAGTGATTCCATCAATGGCCATTTTAAACTTTTGACTTCTTTGCCCGTCAGATGGATATTAAGTAGAATGTGAGTGTGTCTTAGTTTACACTTTTTCTTTTTATTATTGATCTGGAGTATTTTTCACATTGTTGTTGATAGATTCCATTTCATCATTTGAAAATGCTCTTTATCTTTGACCACTTTATCTATTACGGAATAGGTTTTATTCTTATCCATTGATATCAATTCCTCACATATGTTGGATGTTAGACCTTTATCAGGTCCCCCGGTTAACTGTTTCTCTTACTGCTTTCATTTTTAGAAACTCAAAAATTTTTCCTTTCACATATGTTAATATGACACTTTTCTAGAATTTTGCCAGGAATTGAAATCAAGTTCATCATTGGTTTAAAGTACACATCTAACTTGCTATTCACTTAAAAATCCTCTATTTCATTTTCTTTGCCAATGGTAAAGTATGGTGGTTCTTTAGGATATTTTTAATCCGTAAAAGGTGCCACCTGGACATTCTTTATAACTGACTAGAAGGCTATGAGCTCTCCCCACTTGTCAGAAATGTTAGTAAGCTGCTCACAGAAGAAATGTTTGCGTGTAACTGACTTTTCTTTCTTGAATAAATTTTTGGAATCTTTTAAACAAACAACTACTGGGATGCCATTCTAGGCTGGGCAACATTGGAAGAACAGATGGCTTTATTTTCTTGAGACACAGACAGTCTAGTTTTAAACCAATAAAGTTAATCAGTTTTCGACAATAAGCTTATTTTAATAAGTGATTTGTTATAATTAATCATTGTTGTACTCTCTCCCTTTTCAAGATGTATTGATTATAAATTATTCCCTCTCTTAGACCCTCTTAGACTTCCTGGGTAAGGTCAGCTACTTACCAAGGAAAGATATGAGTTGAGTCTGGGTGAAGGAAGGGATTAGAGATACTTCTTTTCCCTTGGCTACCAGAGAATAAAGAAGAGGTAATAGAGCTGTCACACTTTCTGCTCCTCCATCTTCCAGAGAATACAACAAAGAATTGAAAGGCTAAGAGGAAGTTCTGTGAATCTTTAAATCTGTTTTGTTCCAGTCCACTCAGACCACAGAAGATAGAGATTCATTTCTTGCTTGGTTCTGTACTCTGTTCTTATTCCTCAGCTTCCCTCTCAATTCCTTTAAGATCATTGAAAAGAAAAATAACTTTTTGCACTACAAGTGTTATGCCAAGCAAAATGAACTTTTGAGAAAAGATAAGGTAAAAATAAAGAAAGAAAGATAAATATAAGAAAATAAGATAGAGGGAAATAATGTTGTTACTAATGGTAACTTTGAAAGTGAGTGGGACGAACTCGCCTGTAAAAGGGAAGCAACCTTATGGAGATGCAGCTTGATGACTGATCCTGCCAGTGCTACAGACACAGCTACTGAAGATTTAGAAAATGGGCTCCTTGGCAGCCAAGTCTTTGGTGCTGACAAATGCTTAAGGATCAGAAACTGATGATTTAATCAGTGGTAATGGCATTAAAGAAGAAGCATTAGCATATCCTTTACTTCTGCACTGCTCATTGCCATCTGACTTGTTGCTGAAATTGTCCAAATGTGTTATTTTCTCCATTACTTTTCTATTGGCATCTTTAGTGCTTAGTAAATTGCTTTGTAAATAGTGAGCACTTATTTATTTATTCATTTATTTATTCTTTCTTCTCTAAGAGGAAGGTAATGGACTTGATAAGGCCCCTTCTGGTTTTGACTTTCTGTGACTATAACTTTCAACATATTTCTTCTATGTGATTCACTTAAATAGGTCTAAGAATCATTAATATCTAAAGCAGTGGTTCTCAACCTATGGGTCGTTACCCCTTTGGGGTTGAACGACCCTTTCACAGGGGTAGCAGGAGTCACCTAAGAGCATTGGAAAACACATCTTTCTGATGGTCTTAGGAGCTAAGACACCTCTCCTCTATCTGTCTACAGGTGGGTCTGCCCACATGCAGACATGCCCACCTATGAGTATGAAGGGGTTGCACATTAGGAAGGTTGAGAACTGCTCATCTAAAGGCATATGCAAAGGGAAGAGGTCACGGGCTACAGATCAGTAGTTACTAATACTTCTTAGCCACTTTTTTGTAATAATAAGGGACAACAGTTTACCATCATTTTGGTATTCTTTTTCTTTCAGTCACTCTGAGAAATCAGTCCTTCAACCGATTTAAAATTATGCCTTCACCAAAACACAGACCTCTTCTGAGTACATCTGGTCTAATCCTGTTGTTCTTTTTTGCCACCCTAACTTTTAGAAAAATTTCTATACCTCCAAGCAGAACATTGAGGACTGTGCCCAGAAAAAAAAAATCAACAATATAAGCTGTAAGATTAAGTTAGTGAAATGGATCAAATCAGGATAAAAAACAAAATAAACAATTCAACATTAATAGAAAGCATTTATAGAGAAGCTTGAGAAGGGAAAACAATTGGAAGAGATAAAGAACTCCTGAAGAAGGAAGGCATGGAAAATTCCTGATACTGTATATGGTCATAAGAAGTTCAACACAGCAAAACCACAATTTAAAACAAATGAGAACACAAAGCTTACACATCAGTAATAAAATGAATAAGAGAATAATTACATCAAGAGGTTTGACTAAAACCATACACTAAAAGCACAGGTAAAAAATGTTTGCAGCAGAAAAGACTCAAATATTGATTCAGATACTTCATGTTTTTGTTGAGTCATTTTTCAATCACATCTGACTCTGTGACCCCATTTAGGGTTTTCTTGGCAAAGATAATAGAGTAGTTTGTCATTTCCCTCTCCAGCTTATTTTGCAGATGAGAAAACTAAGATAAGTGACTTGCCCAGGGTCACACAGAGAGTAAATGTCTAAAGCCAGATTTGAACCCATGGAGACGAGTCTTCCTGACTCTAGGCATGACACTCAAGCCATTGTACTACCTAGTTGCCTAGATACTTCATAGTATCACATAAATTTCTGTCAAAATATTTTACAAAATTCCTTTCAAATATCATCCTTATCCCATTTCTTTCTAACAGAGGATATCTTTTGCCTGCTAGCAAAAGAGAAGAACTTTAGTGACTCCCTCAAATTATCTGAAGGAATCAAAATGAATAGGCAAATTATGTATGTATAAACTTTATGTAGAGTATTCACAGTTTATTTCATTAGAAAAATATAAATACTTTATAAGAAAACAGAATTTTAGATGAGGAACAAAAAAAATGAAGACAAATTACCAGGTAGAGAGAAACTTTGGAAAGACTTGGATTTTTTGAGTAAATTGAAGGGTTTAAGATATCAATTTAGAACCAGGTTATTGCTACCCAGAATTACAGAAGAGATATCTTTTAGGAGCTCAGATTTAGGGATCAATGTAAATTATGCAAAGAAATGGTAGAAACTCTGCAACATATCACAGCAGACTGTAAATATTTAGCATCTATGTAATACCTAGCAAGGCATGACCTGGTGATTAGAATTGTAAATCCAAATCTCACAATCTTTCCTCATCTGACAGATAATAAATCCACTTACTACAGATAGAGACCTCAAAATATCATTAAGAACTTAACCAATAAATTGTACTGGAACCAAGGCATAATCAAAGAGCAAATTGGCATCCACAATATCTCAGATATAGCACAGATCCATAAAAACTCAAGAAAATTTGTTTAAATAGATATCACCATATCAAATGCTCATAATCCCCAAGTTGTAAAGAATGTAAGACTTTAAAAATACAAACCTTTCAGTTTGCAGCAGAAGAAAAAGTAAAAATTATGAGAACAAAATGTGGTAAATATCATTCTCATCATTCTGCTACTGTAATTTTATTCAGGACATTTTGAATGGTCTTAAAGAAGATAAGAAATATCAACTGAGAAGAAGAAAATTAAAAATCGTGGTCACAAGATGTTGTAAATGTCATTCCCACCATTCTTCCCTCTGCTTTAATTCTACCTAGGAACACGTCCAGTGGTCCTAAAGAAGATGAGCTCATATAATTTATAATACTTTATCCAGTTCTTAATTTATTTGCTTGACTAATTGTCTATAGATAATTAAAAAACATAATTACAGGATAGTGACTTGTCCCAGGAGCACTTCTAACTGAACTCCATCAAACAAGATGAAAAGAATGAAGTTACAGTCGTAGTAATAATACAAAAACAACAATAATGACAATACCACTGATAAATTAATGCAACAACGAACCATAACAGATTTGCAAAACATCTTAACAAAAACACATGCAATCCGAATGACACAAAGGGTCTGCCATTTAAGGAAATTGTAAGAATAGTAATTCATCTACACCAAAAAGGAAGAAGATTGATAGATTTTCTCAGTACATAATTAATTGGTCACAAACTTAGGGGAATGTTTTCAGAATGAAGGGATAATACTTCATTGAGCCATGCTGAAGATGGTAATAGTTATCTCATTAGAGTCATCAAATGTAACCAGAAGTGTTTTACTTATAGATAAAGCATATGAAATAGCTAATATGTAAAAGTGAAATCAAAAGGCCTTCCATAAGCAATTTTCATATTCATTCCACCAACGAGATGTTGACAAGGAAACATCCAACAATTTTCAAAGTTGTGAATTTTTTAATAGTTATGAGGAAGTTTATTATAGCAATTGAGACACATAGATGAATTAGTAATTTAAACTCTGGATTTAGTGATCAATGCTGAATATATTATCCAATTGGCAGTTGGAAAAGACTTTTAAATACAGTCTGGACTAGACTGTTCTTAACCTGTGGATGGCCAGAAGCAAACAAAGCAGACCAGAGACAGGTGAGTCAGGTATCAAATAGTAGTTTATTTTTGAGTGAGGAAAATACTTGCAAGCAGAAGTCTGCCTTCCAGAGAAGGAGGGCTTATGGCTTATGGCAAGAGTAGGGATCTTATGGGAAGAAAACTACAAAAAGATTGGACCACAACACAGTCATTCTCAGGTCCTGACTAAGAGTTTTCATGGTTGGCATTTTTGGGGACGATACAGGTATTCTTGGTTCCTCTGGAGAACATTGAGCCTTGTGATTGTCTCAAGTTGTTAGGGCTGCTGAAGCTTGAGATCATTCAGCAGGGTACAGAACCAGAGTTAGTGTGGAAGGAATAGGAGTGTAGCACCTTCCTTATTCAGTTCACCTAGCAGTTAAAAGCACAGGGATGGTTAGCTTCTCAGCATGTTGGCTGTAGTACCAGCTACCAGATCAGGAACTCCTGGAAAATAGGGAAGCTTGAACGATTCTAAATCATTACACACATCATATCAATTTAGATAAATATCATAAATTCCACGATAGCATTTGCTAGAGAGTGAACACAAAGGATTGCTGTTATTCCAAGTTCAGTGTACAACCTGCTGGCTGGGCCTTAGCTCTGGAAATATGATGTCTCCTAATATTTTGACAGCAGAAACTGTGCAACATTTCATGGCAGTATGCAAAAATTTAATATTTATTGAATACCTAGTAAGACATGACCTGGTGAGTAGGATTATACAACATAAACATTCCAACTTTCGGAGACTAAGAGATAATTCATTATTAACGAATTACAGGATTACAAATACAGTCCTTAAAATGTCTTTGACTACTCAAAAATATATTGTAATATTTCACAAAAAAAGATGCTTAGATATAATTGATTCATAAAATTAAAAATACCTGTTTAGTGAATATTCCTATGCCATGTATTCATTACTTCCAAGCTACTTGGAAGAGAAAGTTTTCAAAATACAGAGAGACATGGAAAAACATAAAAATCATACGGGAACAGGAAAAAGCATATGTTATACTTTTTTTTCTATTGTCTGCTATTTCTCTAGAATTATTCCAAGAAATCTACCAAAGATAAACACTTTTTTTTTGGAGGGGGGAAGGCAGGGCAATTGGGTTAAGTGACTTGCTTAAGATCACATGGCTGGTAATTGTTAAATGTCTGAGGCTAGATTTGAACTCAAGTCCTCCTGACTCCAGGAATGGTGCTCTATTCACTGTGCCATCTAGCTAACTTGATAAACACTTTTAAGTTTGTGCTTTTGTTCCATTAAAATTGTATTATTTGTTGTAAAGTAGGACAGAAAATATTAAATACAAAAGAATAAAAACATAATAGCAACCAGTGCCGGGTTCATTTCCATCTAACTACATTTAAAAGTTTGGAAGAAAGAGAACAATCACATTAATCATGGTGACATCTAATTGAATTGGTAATTTCCAAATGGTTTATTTCTTGATGGAGCATATGAAATGGTTAAGGTATAAGACTAAAATAAAAAACATCTCCATTCACACATGATAGCCTCTTGAAATCAATCAAAAATATTTTGAACCACTGAGTATTAGAGATTTGTTTACAGAAAGGGAGATATTTGTGATTGTAGTATGAGATCAAGTCATTACCTCTGAAAATTACAGAAAGGTTGTCTCTGAGGAACCTAGGCTTATTGATTGCTACAGATTATGAAAGGAATGAAAGAAATTATTTAAGCTATCTGTTCAGGTTTAAAAATTAAATGTGCCAGAAGGCCTAGAAAGACACAATCAGAAAGGCAAAATTATATACTTATAAAATAAAGTAAGCATGCAGTAACATTATAAATTATCACACTTTAAATATAGACCCCTAAATATTTTCAATAATTCAACATAAAAAAGGCTCATAACAAGAAAATTATCACAGAGATAGCTCTACCCATAATCATTTATATATGACATTGATCTACAAAAAATTTTAAAATATGAGATGTTCCAAACTCTTAGTACAGCCTCAAGATTTAAAAATTTTAAAAAGTATAAATGCTACAAAATTACAAAAACATCATTGGAAGCTTATTTACTTAAATTATTTTTATGTTTACTTAATTTTGTGAATTTAGAATAATTAATTTAAAAATTAATGAGATGTGGACATCTCATATTATGCATTACATATATTGTAATTTCTGGATGACGCTTTCTCAGAGTAGTAGATCAGTAGGCAGAAAAAGACCTCTTTCTCAGCCACCTTGGTGACAAAATATATATCTATTATACTTCTTTTTTATGGGTTCATGTCAGTATGCATCAAAATCTCATTCTCTGAGTGATCTTGAGTCTATGATTACAAATGTATTTCTTTCAGGCAAAGAGCAACAACAAATGAAAGCTTTTACAAGATTCAAGAAATGCCTAAAACAATTAGCTTAAGATGTGATTATAATGAATTTCATTAAGAAAGGTATAAATAGGTGGAGACAAGATGGTAGAGAAATTGCAGGCTGACTGAACTCTACCCAATCTCC
>JAQQSU010016305.1:0-10970 GCA_028627135.1 Pseudochirops cupreus
GGGTTGGCTTTGACTTTCTGGTTTTGGGACTCAGTTTTCTGGTATTTAAATGAATGCACTATCTATATTTCTTATGTAGAGAGCCTGTTCCATTTTGTGATTAATAACTATATCAGCATATTTATAGTTACTGTAGGCATTGCAAATACTGCATTGCTGATACACCAGTGTGACTTACTTGTGTTACGATCAGAAGATATCTTTTCATTTCTCTCACCCCCTGGAAAACCATTACCTATTTGACCAAACTGCCAAGCAGCTTGGTGAAGTTATGGTGAGGAAATTCCTCTCAATCACTGCCTGCCCCTGCCATGGTGACTCTCATATGCCATGCAAAACATAGAGGCTGGCTTAGGAGCAAATGACCTAAAGACTTTTTTGCCATTCTTCTTCCAATCAGTTTCTATGGCTTTTTTCTATTGTACTAGGAGTCAGAATAGTATTTGAATCCCAGGTCACATAATCACAGAGGTAGAAGTCACTTTCAAAAGCTTCCAGCTTAGCATGTTCATTTTTCAAATGAGAAAACAGGCCTAGCAAAGGGAGGTGACTCACTTTTGGTTAAAAAGAAGCAATGTGTTGTTCCTGAGTAATTCCAATTGTATTTGTTTACAGAATATAGTGAAACCAATGGTTTCCGCTGATTTTAAATCTCTAAATGAGAAGGGATGAGTTGCTGTGTATGTGAAATGGAAGGGCACACATCTGAAGAAGTTAAGTTGGGGTTTAATAAAATCTACCCCCTCTACCTTTTCTTCCTTGTCACTATCACTGGTAACGGGACTTGGAACTAGGTGTATAACTAGTATATCACACTTCTGCTGTTAACTTCCTAGTTGAACCTTGGACAAACTGAAAGTCCTGATGCGCAATTTTCTTACCTGTAAAATAAAGGTATTGAGTTAGCTGATCTTTGAGATTCTTTCCAGCTTTGAAATCTTGTAATGCTCTGGTTCTAGAGATAGTAGTCAGTTGTGGTACAGTGGAAAGTGTATTTTTGCATTTGTAGATAGATGCATGGCTTTATATCTTTTGCTTGATATAGTGCCCTGTGCAAATTATATTAACTTTCCTGAGAATGACTTTCTTCATTCATAAGAAGGGGGCAGTAATAGCTTCCTTTTCAATCTGATAGGGTTCTTAAAGAAGTTCTTATGTTGTAATCTACAAAACAATTTACAGACCATTCATGATAGCCATGGTGGTTATCTTTGTGTCAGATCTCTCCTCTGTATACTTAGGTGTATTTCCCATTCTTCCGTATAGTCACCCATACCCCATACAATCACGCTGTCTTAGAAGGCTCAAAACTTAAACAGATTATTTCTTTTACAACAGAGTTTATAGAAAATCAGCCAGTCTCCTTTCTGATAGGGGTAGCCTCCATCTATTAGCACTTCCCTTACTGAGGCTCCAGTGGAGATTCCCGGAGTTTGCTCCTAGATCTTAGTGGTGTTCTCTTGGAGCCCTGTCTATTTGCACAATTTTGTTCTGGTAGCTTTTGAGTCCAATCTACCTCAGAAGATGTCACTTTTCCCTCACTACTGCCACCAAGTGTTGTTGCCCATCCTAGAAGCTTTACTTCTTGTCACTTGGTCTCTTCATTTTGCTGTAGGTGTCTTTTTCCTCAAGATGCCAGTTGTACATTTTTTGTTTTTTTGTTTTTGGTAAGAAACCAGGTCTCTAAAAACTGCCCTATTGGGATAAAACACATCAGAGCCTTTGTCTTAGCTGGGTAAATTGAAATATCTCTGGACTAAATTGCCTCCATTTTTCTCTGAACCCTTTATCTACCTGTTTCAATGGCTTTCAGGTACTAGAGTTTCCCAAGACTTAGAAGTACTGTCTTATGTAGCACTCTCTCCTGAATTTCATTTAGGCTGGTGATGACTTTGTTACCCTTTACATCTCCTTTTCCTCTAGCTTGTGGGTGATGTGTCTCCTGATTGCAGTTCTGTCTTGGTCTCCTTGCATATCTTCACTACCTGAATTCCTTTAAGTCTTAGCTAAAATCTCACCTTCTGCAGGAAGCCTCTCCTGGTCCTGTTTAATGCTAATGTGTATTTATTTGCAATGCCTTCTGGAATTACCCCCAAATTATCCTGTATATATCTTATTTGCACATTGTTGTTGCCATGTTGTTTATCCCATTCTACCATGAATTCCTTCAGGCCAGGGACTGTTTTTGACCTGCTTTTTTTTCTTCTGTCTCTCAGTGCTCTGCACTCTGCTTGGCACATTATAATAAATGCTTATTGATCTGACTTGCCCAGATAGAACACATGAATATCACTCTGTGTGATGAGGTGTCCCCTTAGGGCAATTGGGTGGGGCTACTTACATTACCCCTGGGCTATTTCCCAAAACCACAGAAGGAATAATGGGAAGGAGTTACTCCCTTCTGTCATTTGTCACTACCTGTTTTGGAGACAATGATGTGTAATCCTCCCTGAATTATAATTGCAGGTATTTTATTTTTAGTAATAATCATATATTGGCTTCAAAAATAAGTATGCTGGATGCAGACAGCTGCTATAACTGTTGTTTCTATTGTTGCTGCTACTGCAAACACTACTAATACTGTTATTATTACCAACTCTGAAATAACCCATGCTCCTCCAGTTTTTTGGCCCTCCCTGTCAAGTGTTTATAACTTGCCAACTCTGTGTGTTGAGGTCCAGACTGCAACACTAAGGTTTTCGGAGCGAATAGCTGAAATTATTAACAATCTGTATGAACACTTGCTGGGATTTGTAACAAGCTACCTAATCAAAGGGGAGACAAAGGGGAATCAGTGCTAAGGGAAATGGAACAGATGGTTAAAAACAAGCAATGTGCCGTTCCCGGACATTTTCAATTGTTGCAACATTTGCTTACAGGAAATAGTCAGTGAAGCCAATGGTCTCTACTGATTTTTAATTTTGTGTATAAAGATCTCTAGATGAGAAGGGGTAAGCTGTGGCGCGTGACAGATAGAAGGGCAAATGTTTGAGGAAGTCAGGTTGGGGTCCAGTAAAATCTACTCCCCTATATCGTTTCTTCCTTACTACCATCAAAAGTAATGGGATAAATATATTTTTTACTTTATTTTTTTCTCTTATTTGAGTTGTTTGTTTTCCCATATTTAACTTACTGTAAGGGAAAACTTTTACCAAGGAGAGCTCTCTAGAAGTAGACCCGGCTGCCTTAATACATAAACAAGTTCCCCATCACTGGATATGTTCAAGTCAAAGCTTGATCCCTCATCAGGGATGTTGTAGAGAGGTTACTAATTTTAATATAGATTGGAATTGATAGCCACGGAGGTACTGTCTAACTCAGTATTAAAGAATATGATTCTGTGACCAAAAAAAAATATTTCTGGGAATATGTTTAAATATATTCTGGGCTTCTAGGAGATCAACAACCAATTATGCATCACATTTATTCTGAACATTCGCTTCCTAAATATTTACTTTTTTTTACAGTAACAACCCATTTGATAGAAATTTTCCCAAATACTCTTTGTAGAGTTGTAGATAGTGTTATGGAAATCAAGTCTGTCTCTGCATCCATGGAACTCACGGTCCGAAATAGTAATACTGAAAAATAATAAATGTAACATCAAAGAGAGTGTGTTCCAAGCTCTGCCATTAGTACTCACTGTGTAGCCCTGCACAAGTCACTGTTGCCCTTTGGACTCTGTTTTTTTACCCATAAAATGAAGGGTTTGGGCTCAATCATGTACAAAGTACTTCCCAGGTCTAGATCTGTGAGCCTGTGAGACTATAAATCTATGAAGACATTAAGTTAGGTGATAATAACATATTTGCTAAGTTTCACAAAAGGTCCTGTGAGAAAGTGCGGTGATGATTATCTACATTTTGCAAATGAGAAAAAGTTAAGTAATTTGCTCATGATCTCACACACAATTCATTGTCCAAGGTGGGCTTTCAAGACCAGGTCATCTGACTCCACTTGCGCTATTACACACTGTTTTTAGTTGCTTACAAAGGACCCTGCCACCCCTAACAGTGTATATTCCAAAGGCCTGTTTAAGTTCTAAGGCTCTTTTTTTTTTCACTTCCAACTTTTTATGAGATTTGGACAGTTTTACCCTGAATTCAAACTAATTATGGTCTCTAACATTTGTTTTCCCACAGCGTAAGTAATTATATTTGAATTATCTAGATCATAGCCACAGTTCTTAACTTAATAAAACTGTAAGTGTTTTTCATTGTTGTTTTCAGAGATATTGTATATAGATTTTCTTGTCCCACGACTATTTAAGGGTAGATCGGGAAATAATTCCTAATTTTGAGTTTGTGATCTATACCTCTTCAGATTTCTCAGAGTTCTTGGTATCTTTCCTCTGCACACCTTTCCCTCTATTAGATTGTAACCTCTGACTAAGATTTGTGTCATATTCTGAATCCCAAGACCACATCATAGTGCCTGGTACAATAGGCACTTAGTAATTGTGGATCTTAAGTAGAACCAATTGATTCCCCTCATTTCTAAATTATTGTAGTTAATATGGTTGCTTTCCCATATGATAAGAGAAGAGCAACAACGCTGGTTTGTCTGGCATAGCAGTTCTCTCCTGTACTCTGGACCCTAGGTCCTAGACCTATTCAGGAGTAAAGGCAAGTAATAGCTTATCAGTCATGTTCCATGGAATTCGTTAAGAGGAACAGTAGTGTGCTTTGTAAAATTTGCAAGATTTAGCATTAGGAGGAAAGTGGTAGAGAAGGGAATGTTTCCTTTCTTTCTCCTCAAGATATTTCTAGTAATTTTCTAGAATTCTGAGAGGATCTCTTATTTTGACAGACCAGTTGGTGAATATATCCAAGTGAGTTGGATTTGGAGAATAAAGGGATCTTGATATATAAGAATGTCATTTCTCTGTCAACATCTCCTTGTCATTGAATCTGTTTTGGGATGTTGTCTCCATGACACCCATATGCAAAACAAAAATGACACGTGTTTAGATGTGTCTGGATGACCATCTCTGTTGAATTATAAAATCATTAGCACAACATCAGTGCTAATACTTGCCCTGATGAACCAAGTAGACCTGCTTTTTTGCAGGAAATAAAGCTTTTCTAAAGCTAGTCAACTTCATTCCTGACCCTAGACACCAAATTTCTGTCAGTGCCTCTTCTCTCTGAAAGAGAATGACAGAATAGAGAATTATATGAATCTGAACATCCCCACATCAGTAAACAAAATGTGTTTGCTCATGAATTTTTCATATGGGTTGACAGATGTGATTCCCAAATAGTAAGGACAGAAGAAAGGGTGAAATTAAGATGATATCTTTGGGGGTCTGGGTGGAGATGTCATGTTGGAGACTCAAAGCACGTTTGGTGAGAAGAAAAAAAGCCCATCCCTACACAAAAACTGATCCAAGTTTTTGCTTAGTTGAGTCATGGCTATTAAAAGAAATAAGAGCATTGGCTTAGTTCTTTATGATGGGAAGTCATAGTTTAAGAAATGC
Organism: Pseudochirops cupreus; assembly: GCA_028627135.1. NCBI lineage: Eukaryota > Metazoa > Chordata > Mammalia > Diprotodontia > Pseudocheiridae > Pseudochirops > Pseudochirops cupreus. Next base: position 5,480 of record JAQQSU010016305.1, read on the forward strand.
TTATGAGGGGAGGGGTTGTGATAGCCAGCAGAAGCAGGCGTACCCCAACTGATGAAATCCTAGATCGATTATCTGAGACATTTTTCAATCAAGCAGTTGTTTGACTGAATTGCCATCACACAAATAGTTTTTTTAAATTTTAAATTCTTATTTTCAGGCTAAAATTCTCTCCCCTACCTATTGAAAATGCAAGAAAAACAATATTGCTTATACATATGAAGTCATGTAATACATTTCTATAAGAGTTGCATTGCAAAAAAAAAAGCAAGAAAAATAAAGGGAAAAATATGCTTCAATCAGTTTTCAAGAGTCTGTCATTCCTCACAAACATCTAATATTAAAACTGGAATTTGAACATGGGTCTGAACTTTAGTGCTCTTTCCACTAAATCACAAGGTTTTTGTGATGTATGAAGTATAGTGTTGCTTTTGTAGACTTAAACTTCCAGGGGATGCAAAGGCAAAGAACTTTCTAATGGGAGTAGACAACACATAAAAGGGATCTTAAGAGTGTATAGGTGGAGAAAGAGAGAGACTAGGGAGAGAGAGAGAGAAAGAAAGAAAGAGAAAGAGTGTGTGTGTGTGTGTGTGTGTGTGTGTGTGTGTGTGTGTGTGTGAGAGAGAGAGAGAGAGAGAGAGAGAGAGAGAGAGAGAGAGAGAAGTGGTCTGGAGAATCGACCTGAGCTGAGCTTGAAGTAAGCATTGCTGACATGGTTACTTCCTCAAAAGAAGGTTCTGGGAAGGATCTCAGCAATCACGAGGAAGCCGCAAGGATGGAGATATCTTCTGAGTGAGAAGGCTGCTGGGGTGGAGGTAGAAATGTAGTCCAAATAATCCAGGGCTGACCCTGGTTAGAAGATGAATAAACTGAAGCCCAAAGAGATTAAATGAGTTTGCCCAAAGATCATAAAGCTGATAAGGAGAACTGACCTTCTAACCCACGGGATCTGTCTCCAAACTCTATATACTATGTTGCCTACTATATCCAATCTTGTAACAATCTTAAATGCATCTTCCACGTTATTTTTTCATATTTTAATAGGGTATGGGTCACAAATTAGTGAAGATAATATCCCATGTTCACTGCATAGCACTTCATTTGTCATTAATACAGTCATAAAAATTACAAAACTCTTATCAGAAATTCAGTTTTCTTTTACTGATGGGAATCAGCACTGAGTCCATGTTAAGCATTCAATTAGAGACTTCGATGGACAACATTTATTCTCAGAAGTGCTGTTGAAGCACCTGGAGAAGTTGAAAATAATTCTTTAATTATTGTGTGTGCTTGCGCAAGTACTTCTAGCCCTCTAATTCTCTTAGTTCATGATTTAACCCTTGGATTGTGTTTCTGTCTCCCCCAGGGACCTGGCCTCCTCTTCCGAGCTCGGGCACTGAGACCCAAAGGACCAGCTGACTACACTTAATAAGGCATAAGGTGTTGTAGTGACCTGATTGAGTAATTCAATACCTGCCTACAATGTGGAACGCTCAATGAGAGACCTGGCTAGAGAGCCACAAATCAAAGCTGGAAGAAACATTAAAATGTCAGAACTGAATAGTTTGAAACTATTAATGTCCCTGTTTTATATTTCATTGGGATCTGAACCTTGATTATTAATATCTGGGTTTCCAGTAGCTGCCCCCAGCATGCTTCCATCCCCCAGTACTGTTTTTGATCTTTGGAATAAATTGCATCGACAAGCTCTAATCATGGGAGATGGGGCTCAAAGTGGGGTGATGATGATAGGAATTGAAACGGACCATGGGAATGAAGTTTGTGTTTATCCTTTGTCATTAAGTCTCAACTGGAAGTGGACTCTGTGTGTGTGAGTTTGAGAAGGTCTCACTGCCTGATGCTGAGGTGGAGAAGAGGTGAATGGAATTTAATTATCCTAACTGCTAAGATTTGAGAGCAGGAGACTTCTTAGCTGGTGTGGATATCTTTGTGGTTTCCCAAAGTGCCTTTTTGGGAGTGGACCTGTGAATCTAATAAGAAAGAATCTGAAAATATGTTAACTAATCTGAAGACATTTTGACCCTGGCTTTGGATTTCTCATTTTAAGAGCTATAACACTTGGCTGAAGAAGATGTAGCACTGTGCAGAGAGTGGGTGGGGGTAGAGTGGGTTGGTGTCCTTTTAAGGAATTTCTGGACTCTGGTGAAGAAGAGTTTCAAGGCCAGCTACTATATCAGGACCTTGAGGAATTCAGGTCAGTGGAAGCATCAGCAAAGTAGCAGCAACAGAGTAAATACAAGAGTTTCTGAATCCAGTGGAAGAGTGCTTGGACTCAGCCACATTAGGAGAAGAGAAGGCTGTAGACAACACAGACCTAGGCGCTGTTTGCTACCTACTTCTCGTCCAGGGACTGACCAGCATTTGCCCCCACTCTTGTTTTCCTAGTTGTAATGGAGGAAAACGAGCAGTCTAGTGGTGATACAGACCCGGGTCCTTTGTAGCACTTCTCTAGGCCGTAGTATTGCCTAATTCTTCCTCTTCTGTCCCAGACCTCCAGGTATAGATAGAGATAAAGAGCAGGTCATAGTGTCTAAGGCCATATACCCTAGCCCTTGCCTAGCAGTACAAACCTTGGAGACTGAACTGAGTTTATCCATTAACCATCCTTACTTTTTCTTTGCCATCTTCCTTAACTCTATGCCGGTTTCCACTCCAACTATGCTGACATGTTACGGGCCCCCTTTAATTCCCATTCCATATTGAGCAAATTTCTCATTATTTAGAGACCTTTTTCACTCTTATCAACTTGCTTTTCTTGATAGGAGAATCAAATCCCTCAGAGTTGGATTCTCCTTGACAACTCTGGCCACCTTCCCCAGCAGTTGTAACTTTGTAACCCCACTTACACTCCAAGGCATTCACTCTGGGAGGGGTTGTCAAACTACTCCTTGCTCCCCATTGCCACAAAAAAGATTGTTTCTTTACTTGCCATCACCAAGCCCTCTCTCATCCTTTGAAGTTCGCTTAATTACAGTTTTTCCACCAAATCCAGATAATGGTTGCTGTTATTTACTGACCCTCAAGATTATTCTTCCTCTTTTTTCAAGGTATTCAGCTCCTGGATAACCATCTTCTTTTCCTCTCCAACTCCTTCCCTTATACTAGGTGACTTCAACACCCATAATGATGCTCCCTCAAACTTCCTAACCTCCCAGTTACTGTCTACTTTCAGCTACGCTCTCATAGTTCCATTATTATGAATTTCATACTACCTACTCCTTAAATAAAAACTTTGACATTCTTCTGTCCTATGGTAAAGATTCTCTTCTCTGACTGTATACCTTAGCCCACCCAAATCTATTCTTCCCTTGATCACACTTGCTGATTTTTCTACCCTTTAATATTTTCTCAGGCTATGACCCCTGTACTGACTTTAACATACCTCTTTTTACAATCTCTACCCTATATTTATTCAATTTTATTACATACTGTCTTCTCTCAAATCTCTCACTCTCTGGTCCTATTAAAAATCATTCCTTGTCAGCTCCCAATGACTTCCACCATCCAGTTCCTATACTCCTATTAACATTTTGGTGCACAGAGCTGGAGGAAGTCACAAAACCATGCTGAATGGGTACATATAAAAACTATGTTGTACATTGGGTCCTCGCTGCAGCAAGGCAGTTCTGTTAATTCCTCCCCAACTGATGTACTGTCTCATTTCCCACAAAAGCTGTTCCTAATGCTTTTCTTGCTTCAGGCCTCTCACACTTTTCCCTCCTCTGTCATTTCTCAGTTGAGGGACCTTGCCCCATACTTCACTGAGGAAATTGTTACCATTTACCGATTCCCATCCCAAGCCCATTTCACTTGTTTCAAGGTAGCTTAGATTTTTCTTGCAAGTAACCTGTCCAGGGCCTGAGTTGATACTGGGCTTCTCCTCACATCTATTCAGTATTCCCTGGTCTAGAAGCTAAAAACTTGCCATTTCCTAGATATCACAGATTTCCATAGATATCACATTTTGTGTCCTTACGAAGTGTCTACTGTGGGAATACTCTATTCTCTCGAGGTTGAAAGGAAATCTCTCTTCATTCATCTAGAGACACAAAATTGTCACCAAATCACCCAAAGGATTCTTTTTCTTCCAAATTACTTCCCATTCTCCATGATTATAAAAAGATAACTTACTTTATATTAAAAAGCACAATATTTTCCAATAGTTCCAATTCTTGGTCCACCCAAACCCTTTCTAGGATGATGTTTTCTGAACCATGTTCAGGGGTGGGGAGGGGAGGGTGAATTTTATTTGGCCTAATGGCTCTGGGTAAAGCAAAGATCTGAGCTTGAGGATTCATAGGAAACTGCTATGCAGGAAGCTAGAGCTTTATTATGCAGGGAAGAAAGCAGGAAAAAAAAATACATTATATGGCAATACATACAGAGATTTGTCCCTGCAGGTGAAGGAAACTCACAGCACAAGGGTAAGGAAGTCATATTGGGAAATTACATGCTCAAAAGTCGGGATTCAAAAAGGGAAGTTTTATAACACAAATAGGTTGAATAGAGAACAGTACTTGATGCCAGATGTGGGAGGAGGCTTTCCTAATCAGACATAGATATGGTAGAGAATTTGGGGGTGGAGTTACTTTTAAATACCAGGCTCCAGTAAGGCTGAGTAGGGGGAGTTTATTTATTGGACCAGAAATGAGAGAGGGTTTGAGTTGACTGAAGCAATGAAAGAGGAGTGCCTCAGGTCAGGGGTTTTAGAAGCTGTAAGCATTAACTGCTAGACACAGGTCCCAACAGTGGAAAAGTACAAAAACTGCCTTTGTCTATATGCATTGTGGGCATCCGGATCACTTAGCCAAGGCCACCTACCAGGAATCAGTATAAATAAAAATTTGTTCTGCCCCATCCCTCCCCCATCCTGTCTCTCCCAAGCTAGCCATTCAGTCTGGACCACTGGCAGGACCTGCTAGAACTCCCATTGCTCAGGTTGTTTGTTCCTAGTTATTGGATCAATATCTGCTGAGGTCCACTTGTGTAGACTCATAATGAGTAGGGCAATCAGTAAATGGAGCAGAATAATGCACTTCAAAATCTAGGATTTCAGGGTAAGTTACCTGTTGGGCTGAAGTGGCTGAACTTTGGAACTGTGACTGGAGGGTCCTGTCTCCAGTAAAGTCACAACATGTTCATGAAGGGTATGAATACATGAGGGGCTCAAGTGAGCAAAATCTTAGATGTATTACTTCATTTAATAGATGTATTATTTCCATTTCCAACTATGTTGATAAAATGCTTGACTTAAGGCTTATACTAGTCACCAGTGAGTCTATCTGGGTGTTATGGGAATCTGAAGATCTTCCCTGCCCCTAGGCCCTTTGCTAAAGTGGCTACATGACTCTGAGGACCCTTGGATATTTGAAAGTATACTCTGTTCCCTAATAGGCTGAATGTGATCACGTGGAGCTGTGGCGCCAGGCTTGTTTTCCAGGAATGCCCGTGCCTTGTAGCTTTGTGATTGGGC